>APFE030041524.1:103299-143469 GCA_000404065.3 Pinus taeda
CAGCAATGAAGAAGCTATGAGTCAAAGCTTTGCCTTGGTGATGCAAAAAGAATTCGAAATGTCTTTGCTTGGAGAACTAACATACTTTCTTGGATTGCAAATCCAACAAAATAAAGGCGGTATCTTCTTGTCTCAAACCAAGTACCTCAAACAAATTCTGAAGAAGTATGGCATGGAAGATTCAAAACCATTATGTACCCCTATGGTTACAAGATGCAGTCTCAGTGCAAATGATGAATCAGCAGCAGTGCATCAACCAACCTATAGATCCATGATTAGAAGTCTACTTTATTTGACAGGTACCCGACAACACATCATGCATGTAGTGGGAATAGTTGGAAGATTTCAGGCAAATCCTAAGGAAACTCATCTTCAGGCAGTAAAGAGAAATTTCAAGTATCTTCAAGGAACTCAAAACTATGGCTTATGGTATCCTAGAGATACATATCTCAATCTTCATGCTTATACAGATGCAGATTGGGCTGGAAGCGTGGATGACAGAAAGAGCACAAGTGGTGGTGCATTCTTTATGGGTTCGAGATTAGTATCTTGGTTCAGCAACAAACAGAGTTCGATTGCTTTATCCAAAGTTTAAGCGGAATATGTGGCAGTTGCATCTTGCTGCACTCAACTCCTTTGGATGATGCAAACCTTGCAGGATTTTCAGATCACTTGTCCACCACCTATCTCCATCTTATGTGATAATACAAGTGCAATCAACATTTCAAAGAACCCAGTCATGCATTCAAAGACCAAGCACATACCGATCAAGTATCACTTTCTCCGGGAACAAGTATTGAAACAAAAGGTCAAATTGGAGTATGTTCCTTCTAAGGAACAAGTTGCTGATATTCTCACCAAACCACTGCCTAGGGAAACTTTTGAATATCTCAGACAGAAGCTGGGAGTAGTTGATGCATCATCTTGCTGTTAAACTTGTCTGTTTCAGAGAAAAAGTAGTGTATGCGTGTCGCCTGAGGAGGATCCGCGTACATACGTAGGTTTGGGCAGAGAAAGTCATGTATATGGAGGCTTGATGGATATCAGAAGGGACAGGCTCTGGTTGAAAATTGTCTGATATGGGTCTGCAAGAGACCAACTGGCACTGGTTCAGGGGCAGCAGATAAACTTCTAATGATGCATTATTGGCATTGTCTTAGAAGCTTTTGGTTCTAGTTCGCAGCTGTTGTTGGTGGAACAATTGCAGAGGGAGAATGGAAGGAAATCATGGTTGCTGATCTGAAATGATGATTGACAGATACAACTGCTATCATATATTAGTGACATTCATAAGTCTTTCTCTACATATTTCATCTCTATGTCATGTATCTCTTCTATGGTGTCAAGGTCATGTAATGGCCTATTTTGGTTTCCCCACTATTCCTGGGATGAAGATGTAATGTACTTGGTTGTCATATGTAATTTTCTGATGTATCCCCACTTGGTTGGGTGGATGATCCCCACATAGTTGGGTGAAGGATGTATGTATTGAGTCTTTTGATAGGAAGGTCTTTTATGATGTATACGTCATGGTTCATCTTGAAGAACATCTTTTGCAGACCTTGCCTACAGTCAGGGGAGCATGGTCAGCACAACAGGGCAAAGATTTCAGCATGTATTCACGGGGAGCACAACCCTTTTCCCTTGATGACAAAGGGAGAGAGTGAAAGAGGATCTTGGTGTTGCCATCAAGTCCAAAGGGGAGATTGTTGGCATTATGGCATAGGTTTGATGCTATGGCTCTGGTGTTGTCCTTGATGGCAACTCACCTTGGTGACAGATCTCAGTTTAGGAACTCAGAAAGAACAAAAAACATATACGCAGGTTCATCTAGACGAAGACGTGTATACCCGCGGGTTATACGTTACAAAAGCGCGTATGTGTTGGGGAACTTACTCTTGGTCCATGGTAGTTAGTCCTTGGTATTTGAATCTATGGTTTTGGACCATGGCGTCTCGTCAAATGGGTTGATCCCAAGTTTTGGGTTCATGGTATTGAAATGTTATGGTTTTGGACCGTGGTATTGTGGAAGGCCTAAGACTATAAAAGAGGAAGGAGATCTTGTGGAAAATGATCAGAATTATCATTGAAAATCTGATAAAGTGGTAGATCTAGATTACTGGTAATCGGGTTATGGTGCAGATCTAGATCTGATTGAAGGAGCAACCTTAGCGCAAAGAGAAGGATAAGTTCTATTGATGGGTCATAATATTTAAGCTTTAATGATAGTATCTATGTATGATTTTGATCTGTTATATGTGGTGCTTGCTTGATCTATACCACTGATAATCTGGGTTAATTAGCATTCTAAATATCTGAAAGAGCGAATTATCTTTTATAGATCTGTACGCAAGTTTAGTGAAGCTAAGGCGCGTATACACACTGGCTCAGTGAATGAAAATAGCGTATATGTAGTTTCCAAACACAAAAGCGTATGCACGCATGTTGCAGGTTATTGAAATAACGTATATACTTTAAGTTGTGATCTAGCTGCTTTTGTTTATTGTTGCTGTATTCTGGGTTCAAATTTTGGTGTGTGGTTTCTGGTACTGTGTTTTGGGTATAGCTGTCAGAGAAGTGTCTACTTGATTCAGATCTAATTGGTGAAAAGGAGATTGGTTGACGGAGAAATTCTTGATGATTGATTGATGTTCATGGATCCAGTCTGAAAATTTATGAAACGTGGTCCCTGGAAGAAAGAGAAGGTTGTAGCCTTCTGTAAGCCAGCACCTACATACTAGTATCTTGGCTAGTGCAAGAGCTAAAGGGGGTCGTAGCTCCCTTCCAAGAGAAGCTGGACAAAGAGAGAGGGTTGTAGCTCTCTGCAGGTTGCAGCCTGTGTACTGGTAAAGGACTGCACCCGTACATTGTAAAAGAAAGTTTCTAATTTAAAAGAAGATAGAGACGAATTGCAGCAGGTGGTTTTTACCCACATTGGCTTTCCACCTTATATATTGTATTCTTGTGTGTGATTGTCTTTCTGCTCTGTTTTGCTGTCTCTGGTTATTTGATTCTGCAACACATATTAACAATCATCATCAGAAAGATAAAGTAAATTAAAAGGTTTCTTTGTATACGCGGGTTTCCTTCTGCATAGTTGCGTATATACGCGGTTTTAACTAACTGAAGTAGCGTATATCATTTGTTTTTAAAAAGGAATATTTGTCTTGATAATACTGATTCAACCCCCCCCCCCCCCCACTCAGTATTATTTCCAACATGAGCGTGGTTTGTGGTTACCCTGAATTTTGCCTTCCTTCAGCCTAAGGCAGATTTAGGTGCTAACACCCAGAGTCACTCCAAACATTAACAACATACATATTCCAAACACTATAATTGACCTTGGGGCTGCAATAAATGTGATGACTCTTGAATCAATGAAAACACTCCAGCTTACAAACTTGCAGAACACAACAATTGTTCTAGAACTCACTGATAGGTCTAAAGTGATTCCTGAAGGGATTTTAGAGGACATAATTGTTTCACTAGACTCTTGGGAGTATCCAGTGGACTTTTTAGATCTTCAACCGAAATCCAATTTTGGAGGACACCCTATCATCCTTGGTAGACCATGGTTAGCAACTGTTGATGCATTCATAGGATGTAGATCGGGTAATATGATCATTTCACGAGGAACTGAAAGAAAATGACTCACTCTTTACCCATCAGCACAATCACCAGCAGTAGCACACAATTTATGGCTTGATGATAAATACAATGATAAGGCAGAAGTTCAATCTGTTTTCAGCACCAAATCTATGATTTTCAAGAACATAATAATGATGATTTGGTAGAATTGTTCCTTTCTCAACCTGATATTTCCGAAGAATTGAGAAATGACCAATACCATGCTGCAGATGAACTTTTGGTACAAAATTTTCAGGAAACATGCACAATTCGTTGCTTTCAGACAACATTTCAGAACATTTTTCCTATCCAATCTATCACAAACACACAGAGCAAGACCATAGAGATTAGTCTAGGAAAAACATTGAATATTGGCACTCACCTAGACTCATCTCACGAGGAAAAATTGATTCAGTTATTGAGAAAATACCAGAAAGAATTTGCTTGGGACTACACCGATATGCACGGAATTCACCCTGAAACTTGCACTCACCACATTTACACGGATAGTAATATCAAACTAGTGAGGCAACCGCAGAGACGAATGAATCCCATGCTTCAGGATATTGTTAGAGAGGAATTACAAAAACTGTTGAAAGTCAATTTTATCTATCCTATCTCTGACAGTTAGTGGGTATCCCCATTGGTTGTAGTTCCCAAGAAAAATGGCAAGTGGAGGATTTGTGTTGATTACAGACAATTGAACAAAGCAACCCTCAAAGATTATTTCCCACTACCATTTATTAACCAAGTGCTAGACACATTAGCTAGGAAGTCATCATTTTCTTTTCTTGATGGTTTCAGTGGCTACAACCAGATTAGGATAGCCTTAGAGGACCATGACAAAACCACTTTTACTTGTCCCTGGGGCACTTATGCTTATAACGTTTTACCATATGCACTTTGCAATGCTCCAGCTACATTTCAGAGAGCTGTATTAGCTACTTTTGCTGATTTAGTTCATGATTGTGTTGAAGTTTACATGGATGATTTTTCAGTGTATGGTAATTCACTTGAGCATGCATTAGAGAATCTTGAAAAAGTTTTGAAGAGATGTATTGAAGCTAATATGTCCCTGAGCAATGAAAAGTGTTTTATGATGTTAAATGAAGGGATAGTATTAGGACACTATATTTCTTCTCAAGGCATTAAAGTTGATCCATCAAAAATCCATATCATTGTACATTTGCCAATTCCGAAGACTCAAAAAGAGGTAAGAAGTTTTCTTGGGTATGCAAGCTATTACAGAAGGTTTATTGAACATTTTAGTAAAATATATTTACCTTTTTTTAAGCTTCTAGCAAAAGATACACCTTTCAACTAGAATGGTAATTGTCAGCAAGCATTTGAAACACTCAAAGAAAAGTTATTAACCACACCAGTCTTAAAAGGACCTAACTGGAACCTACCATTTCACATCTTTATAGATGCATCTCATACTGCAGTAGGTGCCTCATTAGGCAAAAAAAAGGATTATTTTCATTATGCCATCTATTTCATTAGTAAAAATCTAACACCTGCAGAATTAAACTACCCAGTCACTGAAAAAGAAATGCTTGCAATCATACATGTTGTGAACAAATTCCGACATTATATAATTGGTCATGAGGTTTTTGTACATACTGACCATTCTGCCATTAAGTATTTAATGAATAAACCAGTAACTAATGGCAGAGTTACCAGATGGCTCTTATTATTACAGGAATTTAATATCACAGTGTTAGATAAACGAGGTAAGGAGAATCAGGTGGCAGATTTTCTTTCTAGATTGCAAAATCCATGTGAGGTTGTTCCGGTTGAAGATTCCTTTCCAGATGAAAATTTATTTGCAATTTCAATAGTGAATCCTTGGTATGCTAACTTGGCCAACTATTTGTCCACAGGAAGAACACCTCCATATTTTACTCCAAAGGAAAAGAAGAGGCTGATCAAACAAAATGATAGATACTCATGGGTTAATGGAGATTTATTTTACACTGGTTATGATATTATTATTAGACGATGTGTAAGAAATGATGAAATAATTCATATTTTAAAATCTTGCCATGATGAACTGTGTGGTGGGAATTTTGTAGCTAAAGGAACAACATTCAAGATTCTTAGTCTTGGATACTACTGGCCATCTATTTTTAAGGATTACAAGAAGTATGTGAAGAGTTGTGATAGCTGTCAAAGAATGCACAGGCCAACAGCTACAGATGAAATGCCACTTCAGCCTCAAGTACACTTAGAGCCATTTGAAAAATGGGCTCTAAATTTCATAGGACCCATCAATCCAACTTCCAAAGGTAAAAAGTACATCCTAGTATGTACTGATTACGTGACAAAATGGGCTAAAGCCAAAGCACTAGTCCAAGCAAGTGAACAAACAGTGGTAAACTTCCTTTCTGAAGGAATTTTTGTAAGGTATAGAGTACCAAGGGAGATAGTGACAGATCAAGGTACTCAATTTACTTCAAATCTAGTTAAAGACATCATAGAAAAATATCAAATCAAACACAGGAAAAGTACACCTTACCATCCACAGGCCAATGGCCAGGTGGAATCCACAAATAAAACATTGGAAGGAATTATCACTAAGACCGTAGCAATGAACATAAAGAATTGGGAAGAGAAGCTCAAAGATGCACTCTGGGCTTATAGAATCACGTGGAAGAACACTATAGGATTTACACCATATCAGTTGGTGTATGGTAAAGAGGTAATGCTTCCTATTGAATTTCAAATACATACTTATAAGATGGCTGCAGATTTAGGAATTGATCTCAATGAAGCCCAACAAGAGAGAATTCAGCAGTTGAACCAGCTAGATGAAATGAGGCAGCAAGCAGAGGAGACAACACTCCTAATGCAGAAACAAAGGAAGCAGTGGCATGATGCACACATAAAAAAGAAACAGTTCAAAGAAGGAGACTGAGATTTACTCTTTGACTCTAAATTTAGAGATCATAAAGCCAAATTTACCACACATTGCATGGGCCCATATGAAATAGTTCAAGTTTATGAAAGTGGGTCAGTCAAGCTTATTAATATTGATGGAGAAGGCCACCCCTTTCTTTTCAATGGCCATAGGTTGAAACTCTACCATAAGCCCATCAACAAGGAGGATTTTCTTCAAACTGTATCTCAACAAAGGGAGGTTGAGATATTGCAGCCTTCAGCTGTGATATGTCTACCTTAGTTCATTTCATTTCATTTAAAAAATAAAAAATAAAAAAATAATAATGGTTTAGATGTGAAAACCAGACTCTGGCACACTCTAACCCAGAATTCTTACTTGAAAACCAATCCTTTGACTGGTAAGAATTCCTTGTTCTATTTGTTTACTATTTGGTTCTTCGCTTCAATAATGACTTGAGGACAAGTCAAAGCTTTCGTGGGGGAGAAGCATCAACATTTTGTTTTCCTTATCTCATTTCCTCATTTGTAAATCTTCAAAGAATTTGTTTCAGCACTTCAGTATTTCAATAAAGGAGTTTTTTTTGTTTTTGTTCTAATTAGAGGGACCTGTTCAAGCAATATGCAGTGGGACCTGTTTAGAAGACTATGTTACCAGCACCAATATTAGAGGGACCTGTTCAACAAATATCAAAGGGACCTGTTAAACACTGCTACATCAGGTACTTCAACAAAGTTTCAACAAAGTTTCAAAGGTTGCTTATCATCAAGGCTACATCAACACCAAAGATCAAGGAAGCTGCACAGACATAGTTTTTCAGATTTCAAAGAAGTTGCACACAAATTTCAAAGAAGCTGCACAAACATAATTCTTTAGATTTCAGAGGGACCTGTTATATCCAATTTCATCTCAAAAGGGACCTGTTATGGACAGTCAAGATAAGTCATATTTGGACAATGAAGATCAGTCCTACCTATGCATGCCAACTCAAATTTTGGTCAATCAACAAGTATAATGTATTGTTGTAATTTTTATTTTTAACATTTAAAATTCTTGAATTATTTTAGTGTTAAATATGATGATTATGATTGCTTATGATCAATTTCAAAAAACACCCCTATACCCATCACCCTTGTAACATTCCTAACTACTCCTCTGCTATCATTTCCCAACACACGTTAGCCTATTGCCATATTCCTCCTATGATTTTTAAATCTTTTCCTCTACCACCCTTCAAACCTTGTCATTAACTCCTCATTCTTGAATCGACCATCAAACCTTATCATCAATCCATCATCTTCCTAATCGGCCAAGTACCAACAAGTAATGGACAAGTGGTGAATCATTGGAGAGACAAGTGTTAAACGATTTCATTCATTTTTGAATCGGACGAGTTATAAAACAATTGTTTGACCCAAGTCGACTCATGCAACATATATCTGTTATCATCACTCCAGCAATCCTTATATCTCTATGGCGTTCTCATGATTGTACCTATGAAAACTAGTACAGCTCCTCTGTCTTTATGATGTGAATGTGCTCTGCATTATCATTATAGTAATTTGGGTAAGGTCGGTTGTTAAGTTTCATTTCATAAAAATCTCAGTTCGTAAAAGGGCGTTACCATATTAGTGATTTAAACTCTGTGATTTCAAAGAAGGCTGAGACAGCAGGCGCTACAAAGGGAGAGCATAGTAAATAGGCTCACCATGAGTTTCTACCTCCGCCATAATCCGAGGACATTAATTTAGTCATTGCCCAAGCAATTGGAGAATGAGACCTGAGAACTGAGGGCGTTACCAGGTCAGTTGAGTGGAGCACAGAACAGAGGTAACAAATCAAGAGACCCTTGTTGAATATTGAGAATAAACAAAAAAGGGTTAGAACGGAAATTTCTTTTTCAAAATGACCAATAGAGCAGAGCTTGAGACATTTGATAGTTCCCAATATCATGATGACTGTATTACGATTTTAAGGGAAAACCAATGCTTATGCTTCCTAGAGAAATGTAATGGGAACAATGAAGAAGTGACTAAGCAGTTTGCATTCACATTTAATGGAGAGAAAGCATTGATAGGAAACTTCTCTTTTAGTATTTCAGAGGATACCATAGCAAACACCTTGGGAATTAGTCCAGAAGGGGAAAAATATTTCAAAACAAAACAATTTAGGGAAAAATCATGGACTCAGTTTATATCTAGTTCGAGGGTTTCCTCTGTCAACTAGAAAAAGGGTGTCCCTAGAAGCTGGCTGATGCACCCATGGGATGAAATGGTGTACATTATTCAGAAATTTGTTACGTGTGAAGGTCGTTACAGCATAGTATATCTATATCACATCAAACTCCTGTTGCTCTTAAAAGGCCAATGCACCATCAGTCTACCCTATTTCCTCTTACAGAGTTTGACTAAGATGTCAAAAACTATTCAGAAAGAAAAGGGTAATGAAGATAAAAGTTTGTATCATTTTGGGTTGATTAAAATTCTAATTGAATTTGAAGTGCAGAGGAGGGGAAAAACATGGAAAGAATTTTTGGTTGCTAATCAAATTAAAGATGGAGAAGATGAACAAGAACAGAAAAAGCGCTCAGATTTTATGCTTGATATTGATGAGGAAATCCCTGAGCGCAAGTCAAGAAATTTTCCTCCACACAGCAGTAGTGCAAGGACAAGAAGGATGAGGCAAGAAGCTGCCCAGAAAATTAAGCAAGACAAAATTCTCACTACTTATACAAGAAGATCAAGGAGAATACAAAAGAACCAAACACAAGATGATCAACCAAAGTCAAATATAAATGCACCAATGGAAATTGAGAGTAGTTCTCATTCACAGCCAGGACCGGAAGCCGAAATGGAAGTCGGGAGTAACAATGGACAAGGGAAAGAGCCAGCACCTGCAAACAAGAAACAAAGGAGGTTAGAAAAACAAATTGGAAAGCTAAAATAGGAATTGATGGAGGCAAACATGCTAGAGAAGGTCATCAAGAAGGAGAATGAAATGTTGATAGATCAGAGCAAGAAGACTAAGCAGAAAAATGAGAAGTTGAAGGAGAAAATCAAATAACTCAAGACTGAACAAACCGACATTTGCAAGTGGGCAACCAAATGGTATACTCAAAAGAAAGCTCTCAAAGAAAAATACAAGAATTTGAAGCATGAGCTCCACATTCAAAAGAATGCCCAAGCTTAGAAGAATATAGATGCATTGTTACAAGCGACAGAGACATAAGCAGGAATAGAGTATAAAGGGAGCACACCAAAATTAGCATGAGGACATGCTAAATCATTGAGCTTGGGGGAGATGTTGGTACCATTTCATTGACATCCTTTTCTTCTAGAAATCCATCATTTGTTGTATCATTTTCTCCCATAAACCCCTCATAGTCCATTGAAATTGATTAATCAAAGCATTATACTTGTTATTTTACATTAAATTTAATTTGTGAATTTTTATGTTAAAAATTAGAAATTTTCAACAAAATTACAGGATGTCATGACTTCCTGTAAATGGTTTATGATGTCACACGTGGCATGGCAGGAAAATCAAAACAAAGGATAGGAACGTGATCTAGGATGTACATACATGGTGAAATATCTATTCAACAGCAAATCTAAAGCTCCTGGATACATGGTCAATGCTGGTCAAACCCAGCCTTTTTGGTCACAAAGGCAGCAAAAAGCCAGAGTTTCCCAAACTAATTTCGTTTTGCTTTGGAAATCAGTTAAGATTAGAAAAGACAAAAAATCACTCTTTTTGTAAAAGCAGAAACATCTGCATAATAATGTATGTACATTCGATTATAGAGGGAAAGTTAGTTAATATAGGATAGGAGACAAGCAGATAAAAGACTGCGTATTGTATTGTCCGGAACATTGTTGTTCTTGTGCATTATTTCCAGAACATTGCTCTTGCATGTGATTTAATTTCCAGAACTTAATTCTAGGCATCATTTTACCATTACAGTGCTTATGCGTTAACGTTTTCATCACTTGAAGTTTCCTAAGTGTGCCATTGAAGCGTGGACGGGCCCTATGTGGAGATTGGTATACTTTTATTTTCATTTCCATAGCGTTTTCAAATCTGAATAGTGTTAAATAGCGTTTAATGTTATTTTCTTGCCTGTGAGTTTATTGATTCAATTAGAAGTTCTTGCAAGTATTATTCATGGTGATAGCTCAGAATTCGATTGCTAGATCATTGAACAATATCTTGTAAAAGATTTGGTCGACCATTGGATTTCGAAGTATCTCTGTGGACTCCGTTTTCATGCATTTAAATGTCAGTGTGATTAAAAGAGCTTTTAGTTTTCATGAATGCTTAGTGTGTTAGCTGGAAAGAGATTTTCTGAATCATATCCTTGTAAGAGGGTTGAAAACTCAGACTAGCAACACGCTGTTTCTTTAGAACAGTTAATTAAATTAGATGATCTAAGTGTTAAGGTGTGAGAGAAAACATATTTCAATCTCCTGTAAAGGAGTGATATAGCATGTCACAGTAGACACTTAGTTAGGTAGATGAGATCCTTTTAGGTCTATAGACTTTAGACACATGCCTCTAATTTTACCTACCTTGGTTGATATTAAATCTACTCTAATCTAGCACCCTAGATTGGTCACTACAATAGTAAACCGGTGAAGGTTCCTATTCCTGTAGGTGTAGATTTATCTGCTGAACAATGTCGTAAGACACAAGAAGAGGAAGAGGATATGTCTCGTGTTCCATATGCAAGTGCAGACGGTAGCCTGATGTATGCGATGGTCTGTACTAGACCAAACATTTCACATGCAGTGGGAGTATTGAGTAGGTTTACGTCCAAACTAGGGAAGGAGCATTGGACAACAGTGAAGCGGGTTTTCAGGTATTTATGTGGCACTAGTGATTATGATTTGAGCTACCAAGGAAGACCAGGATTGGATAGATTTTTGGATATCTATGGCTTTGTTGATGCAGACTGGGCTAGAGATCTAGATCAGAGAAGATCTACAAGTCGGTATGTGTTTATCCTATTTGGAGGTGTAGTAAGTTAGATGAGTAAGGAACAATCTGTAGTGGCACTATCAACTACAGAGGCATAATACATGGGAGCCACTCATGCAAGCAAGGAAGCAGTTTGGTTGTAGAGATTGTGTTCAAGTATGTGGTTAGTACAGGGAGCTATAAGGATAGAGCATGACAGCCAAAGTGAAATTTTCTTGTTAGAGAACCCTACTTACCATTCAAAGACAAAGCACATTGATGTTTAGTATCACGTTGTGAGAGATATGATAGCAAGCATTTGTACACACTAAAAACTCCTTATCCGGATCCACAATATTTAGCACTGGTGCATGTGTCAACAACTACTTAAGTTGCTCAAACTAGCCTCACATTCTTATGTCCATTTGGCTTCTTACCTTTTCACTGCAATTATGTGATAGGATATGAAATGGGTGAGAAGTTCCTGATGAACCTCCTATAGTAACCTGCCAATGCCATAAAATATCTCACCTCGTCCACATTCTTAGGAGCTACCCACTCCATGATATCCCTTATCTTTTATGGATATACTACAATGCTTTCCTTAGAGATAACATGTCCCAAGTAATGTACCTCAGTCTGAAAGAAACTACACTTGTCGAGCTTAGCATGCAAATGATGCTCTCTCAGCAATCTCAACATTGTTGCTAAACGCTCGACACGCTCTTCCTCATACTTAGAATATACCAATATGTCATCATTGAATGCAATAACAAACTTGTCCAGATAAGGATGCAACACACTATTCATCAAACGCATTAATGTAGATGGAGCATTATTCAAACCAAATGGAGCAACAACAAAATCATAATGCCCATACCTGGTCTTCAATGAAGTCTTGAGGATATACTCTTCCTTGTTGCGTACCTGATGGTATCCAAACCTCAATTCGATCTTAGAGAACACTGCTTCTCCCTTCAACTGATCAAAAAAATCATCAATCCTCGGCAACGGGTACCTGTTCTTTATCATTACCTTGTTCAGTTCCCTGTAATCAATTCACAATCTGAGAGTACCGCCATTCTTCTTTACGAACAACACTGGTGCACCCCAAGGTGATACAGTAGGTCTGATGTATCCTTTGTCCAACATTTCCTTTAACTACAACTTCAACTCTACCAACTCATGTGTGCTCATCCTATAAAGTTCTTTCGATCCTGGAGCGGCCCCTAACACTATTTCAATAGAAAAGTCTACCTCCCTCTAAGGTGGAAACTCTGTAATTTCCTCAGGGAATACATCCTAAAACTCTTGCAAAATTGGGTACCTGCGAAACACATCAACATCCTTAACCTCCTTACCCTTGTGATTAGAAATGTGTACTAAAATCATCACAAAACCTTTCCTGCAACTACGCTTAGCCTGCATAGCAATAACCATCCTCACTAATTTAGGCTTCTTCTTTCCCTGCAAAGTCCGCTTTTTCCCACTACCATCCACACCCTCAATAGCCTTATTGAAGCAATCCACTTTGGTCTTGTGAAGGTATAAAAAATCAATACCCAAAATCATACTATATGATCCCAATCGAAGTACATTCAAATGTGTTGTTGTAGGCATACCATTTAACTCAAATGCATAAGCTCTTAACCAATAGTTAACTCGCTTATTTGTACCTGTAGCCAGCCGTACCAAACAAGATTCTGCATGGACTCCTTTTCTCAAACCAAACTTATCCACCAGGTTAAGATTAATATAACTATAGTTAGAACTAGGATCAATCAAAATAGAAACAACTTGATCAGAAATATTACCGTACATCTCAATGATCGATGCTTGATGTTCCACCTGATCATTTTCCAACGCTGCTAGATCCGAGGAATCCTATGACTAGCATCACTAACTATATGTGCCTCCTGAGGACTATAGATATAGTGTCTACCACCACTCTAATACTATGGACAGTCCCTCTTACGATGATGCTTACCACATATCCAACAATGCAATGGTTCCCTACCACAACCTCTATTTTGTTGCTCTCCATGTTCCTTCTCAACTATATTGAATCTCTTGTAAGCAACTGCATTTTCTTTCTCACTTGCATCTTGATGTATTCCTCACTTTGGTGGCCATTTTCCTTTAGCCTTCTCATTTCCTTTCAAGTCGTGCTCCGGCTCAACTCTATGCTTCAACTGCTCATAACAATGCCTCAACTTTCGGATGGCCTTCTCTAATGATTAAGGGTCATCGAACCCAATCCAGTCTCTATATGCAATGGGTAGTCCACTAATGAATCTTTGGACCTTTGCCTTTTCCACCTTGAGGTAAGGCACATATCTCAATAGCTCTAAAAACTTTCTAGTATACTCCTCATCTGTCATAGAACCCATCTGCAACTCATAAAACTCCGTAGCTCTATCATCAAATTATATTTCTGACAAGTACTTCTTCTTTAAAACACATTCCAAGTCAAATCATATTCATCAACACCTTTAACATTCTTGACATATTCCCACCAAATGTCTGCTTTACCTTTGAGACTGAAAGTGGCTATCTTTGCTTTCATGTTTTTTGAGTAATTATGCAATCTAAAAAATTTACTCAAACCAAGAAACCATGCATTTGCATCCTATGATCACTTCATTTCTCCATCAAAGGTTGGTGGCTTCACTTTCTTCAACTCATCTGGCATGTATCCCCTATCATTCCTCTTGTAAGGATGACAAAGATAGCGATCATGTTGTATATCAGAACCAGAACTAGAATTATTAATACATGTGTCCAATACCAATCCTTTGAGAGTGTCCAACAACCTGTCATTTCTTATTGTGCCTGATCTATCTGGCCTGTGACCACCATAAGAACTATGTCTACAAGGAGATATAATACCATATGCCCCATTAGTCTTGTCCTCCTGTCCATGGCTGATCCGAAGTGATCCCTGTCGCTGCAAATCTGACAAACTTTGAAGTAGTATCGCATTCACCTCTACTTGTTTCTCTTGTGCTTCCATGATTTTTTCATTCTTTACTTTGCAACTCCTTATTGCTTCCTTCAAGCTTCTCAATGTAATTTCCAAATTAGAAGGACTCCAAACATCGTATTTATGTTCAGATTCATAGAGAGAATCTTTGTAATCGACCTTCTTGCTAGTCATTAATGTTTTTTCCTGCCATGCATAATACATCAGATAAACCAAATCAAAGGAAATCAACATACCTTAGCATAGCTCGGGGAGCATACCTTGTCTGCAAGATCACTAAATCAATGTGATGCATGTATAACATAAACATAACATCATATAGGCATACACAAATAAATGTATCTATGGATAAGAATCATTCTAGTTAGGTCCAATCATCCATGAAAGGCCATATCAACAATGCATGTTATGACCTCATGCATGACAACAACCATTACGCCATGGTACACATTGCCACATGAAACTGTCAATATGCATAAGAAATGCCTAATCAACTACACATACACATAAGCACTTTTAGTCGAGCATAAGCGATCAATTCCTGTAATCAACCTACAATAATGATACATGTAATCAAGATGTTCAAAATTGTAACCTACCATACAAGAATGCAGTCAAGTTACATAAAATCAAGTGACACATATTCAAGTAACCAGTCTTGTACTTCTGACGATACATTCCACAAAATCAATCATCAAATTCCCCATGACACCTTACTACCATCATGATCAAGATGATGCAATGCTTTAAGCACATGTAACACAAATGTAGTAGAGACACATGCAACTCACATGCATGCATGACTAACACACACCGCCCATCCAGTTTGACAGACAACCCATGCTCTGATACTAATCTGTAACACACCCTCCCAAGTCTACCCAAAGTAACCATACCAGTTGGGGTAAACATGATACGAGAGGCTACTATGATAGGATTCGACCTCCTATATGATCTTAAGGAGGTGGAACCGATGGAATCATAATAACAATCATCCAACATCAACCTTAGTACCCACATGAACGAAAAAAGCACTTTAGACAGCTTGCCCCTGGGTCCTACGGAATCTTTTTCCAACTTAGGCCAAAGTAACACTCCCTAGCCGCAACCCAGGCGAGTTATAATTCTCTCTAGCCCTTAGCCAAAAATGTTAGTCCCTAAGGTTATGCTCTGATTTTCTAGAACTCCCGAGATTTGAGCCACTTTTCTAGCCCATAATCAAGAACTCTACCTAGAATTTGAAGGAACCTTCAGAGTCCATTAAAGTCGTGATAACAATGATGATAAATCAAAACTCAACCTTAAGACTAGGCTTGAGCATCCCCAACGGGGACTGACATTATGTCAAACACTTGGCATCAATGCAACTTACAAGTCTAGGATACAAGACAGGGCATAGCTGACTGAAATGACTTATGAAAAATAACTAAAAGGATCACTTCCTTCTCCAATGAACTATTATATCATCAATGAGGTCTCACATCCATCCATTTAACAGTTACAAGTAAATACATGAAATAACCCTCACATAAACCAATCATTCAACCATGCTTATAACCAACATAAAACCATATAAATATTAGAGGCATGACAACCATTAAATCCACATATACACAATTGAAAAAGTGAGAGAACTTATATTTTATTAATCATAGGCACATCCGACTAGGTTCGAGACTTACACGTACCACCCGACCATAAACATGGCTGAACCAAATATCTCTTTCAGCCAGTGACCCCCGTTCCATATTCCAAGCATGAATGTGGTATCTCATAGGACAACCAATCCAATAAAAAACAAGGGAATCTAGAGGTTAAACCACCTCCACCCTCACCAAACCGTGATCACACCAAAATTGGTGCTCTTATCACACCCAAACTAAACTTGGAATGCCATCCAGAATCCATCACTATCCTTGAGGAATTTTCCATCTCCTTATCTCTCAAGATTACGACAATCCAAACGAGATCACTAGGTCCTAAACTTAGGCTAGTCTCTTAGGCTTTACTGCAATCTAAACCTGGATCACTAGGCCCTTAACCGAGACTTCTCCCTCATGCTTTACTGTGTATCCTGCCAAAATTGGTCAATGGATTCCTAAACCTTTTGGAATGGAACTTGAGACCACCTCCACCCCAGATTCCAAAATCAATTGGGAAAACTAAGGCTCAAAAACTGAAAATGAACATCTCAACACCATGGCATCTGGAAAAAAGGCAAGGCTAGGTTGAAATTCACTTTCATAACCCGGAAAAGCCATGCCACTCACAACAATAGAACCATACATCAACATGCAAAGCCATGCATGTCCATACTAGCTAGGGAATCACATTTGCAAAACCTTACCTACAAGTATTCCTCCTCAAGCTCCTTGATCCTACTTTCCTTTCCTTGATCCTTGCTTTCTTTTCCTTTCCTTTTCTTATTTTTCCTTTCATTTTCTTCAAGATAGAGTGCTCCAAGAAACTCGAAGTGACCAAGAGTGAGAGAGAGAGAGAAAATAATGACAGAGCTCCAAAGCTAAACTGCCAAACGGTTACCAAGTGATCCTCATAAGCCTCTTTATGAACAAGGCCTCTATTTTCTTCATTTCCATTAAATTCCTTCATTTTCCTCCTCACATGCAACCTATGACCTTTCACCTTACTTTTCTCCTAATCTCCTTTATTTTCATAAATAAATGTGCCAAAAATGCCTTTTTCCTTTTAATGCCTTTGCCTTAGCCTTGCCAAATTTCCTTAGCCAAAACACACATCAAGTGATGCCCATTAGAATATATTTTCCCAACATTCATCTTGGAATAAGTGTCCCTTAATCGTGGTCTTATTTTTCCTTTATTTACTTTATGATATGAACTTTTCACCGTGGTTATTACAAACACTATTATAGTACTTGTAATCTTCCTTAACAAGGAAGCAACTAAAAAACAAACACAACAATGTAAATCTAATGTAAATCTAGATTAATCTCCAATATACTTTTGTTATATCTTGTTGTTTTGATCAACAAGTATCTTGCAGTGAAGATAAAAAACAAGAAGTATCTTCCTATTGTGAAGATGAAGAAATTATGTAGGTCTTACGATAGAATAGTTTTTTTTATTCTGACATCATAGTAGGTGATGGCATAATGTGCAAGCATCAACCTACAAATAAGTAGTAGTTGGAGCTCATGGGACGTAATATTTTATTGAAAATTGTTGACAAGTCTCTCGCCGGAAAGATTCATAGGCTTATTGCAGAGAACGTCATGTTGATATTCAACATGAATTCTTGCTACATGTGCCATCTCATGAAACGAAACCTATGGAGCCTAGGCATGCATCTTGTAGTTAGTGAATTGGATGAGGAGGAAGGAGGAATGGAGATGGAGAAAAAGCCCTATGCAGCTTGGGCATGCATCTTGAAGTTTGTGAATTGAATGAGGAAGGAGGAGGAGTGGACATGGAGAAGATACTTGGGGAATTAGTGGGAGGATTATAGAAATCGTTGATGATTATTATGTTCAATGGAGGGAATCTCATTAGAGGCCTAGACTAGGTCATGGCCATGCACATTGAAGGCGATTTGGTTCTAAAATTGAAAGAAGCCAAAGCCTTATGGCTTTGATGATCTATTGGGTTAAGATTTAGTTAAAGATCATTTCTTTAGTGGTTTTGGTGTTTCTAGAGTAGTTTTTCTTAGGTTGAAGTTTGATCCTAGCTGACTGTTTGATTGCAAGTTTTTGGGAAAAGTCATAATGCGACTCCACCATAACATCTCCAATAATAACCAGAGAGTAAATATCAGTAATAATAACTTATTGTTAGTTGTAAATTGTAATTACATGTATTAATCTAATCACTAAATCCTTTCTAATTCATGTGGCATCATAACTCAATGCCTTGTGAGGATCTTTCATTCTATGGAGCTTACAATGAAAGCTTTCATTGTTGGAAAGAAGCTTCCTCTACACTCTGCATTGCATAAATGGAATGAAGTGAGAGATTTAATACTAACATTTTCAATTTAAATAAATCCCCACACCAACGAGTTGAAACTTTACTAGCAAGAACATTGGAAAGGGGATTACAAATATTTGAAATTAGATAATTTCCTTAGCGCTAGCCACACAAGATAGTTATTTAGACAAACACCAACTTTTCATTGATACAATGTGTGGACTGCATAGGTCCAGAGGAAGCTTTCTTTCTCCAACCCTCCGTAGTCCACACAATGTAACCAAATCTTGATATTTCGATGAAGTGTATGGAAGCAAGAATACCAACAGATTGCAAAAATGATTGTGGAAATTAAGTGTTCTTGAATAAAGAAAAAAGGTGGACCTTGCACTACCTTAACTGTGTCATCATATCAATAGCTACCAAAAGAGGTGATATTTTCTGGAAGCGATTATGGAAACAGAGAGTTCCATAATAATGACAAAATGCTTACCCCACATAAATGGGAAGGGACTATGTTGCTATGCAGTTATCACCCATGTTTCTTGTGTCAAAACCTTATTGTGCATTGTCAAGGAGAAGAAGATGTGATTTGGAGAAATGAAATAATGGATAGAATGACGAAGGTTTTCATTATCGTTATTTGTTGTTTCCTACAATGTTAAATTCATTTTCTTCATCACTGCTTCCAACAATGCTAAAGTTGTTTTATCCATCATTGCTTTTAATTCAAGCTAGGTTTATTTATCCAACTATTATGTTTACAATTTTTAAACTTTACAAGTTGAGAAGGGAAATAAAAGTGTTATTTTTTGTTATTCAATTGCAATCTATAAATTATATTGAGAGAAAACATGCACATAACCAAAACATCAACTAGTGTCACCTAGGAACTCTCAATTCCAATCCCATAACTTTTCGTTGGATATGTAAACACCAATGTTGACAATAACATTGAAATGCTAAGGAACATTTTTTACTTTTTTAAAAGCCTCAATAATATTTTTGAATATAAAGCGATGAAGTATGAATATATTAGGATGTGATTAGATAAGATTGGGGTAAAATATTATGACCTTGTTTATTTATGGTAGAATTGGACAACATCCTAGAGAAGGATGTGTATTGGGATTAATTGGTACAAATATCAATTATTTATAGCTCATTGGATGTACAAGAGGTTGATGGTTTTTGACAAACCTCCATATAATCACAATGAGGTGCCCCACTATATTCTCAAAGGATTGTGGGTCAAAAATGTTTTTAGTTTTCCATATCAACTATTTTAAAATTGGTGAATTTTGAGGGGTAGGTGACCATCTTGTGCAAGATTAACATATGTGTGGTGTGATTGGTTTGGTTTCCACCATGGCCCATAAATTACTTTAGCATAGCTTATTCATCGCTACAATCAACATAGAGGAATTTTTAAGCAATGTGAAATGTATCCATGGAAGGCCAAATGTTGGTCATTCTTACCACAAGGTTGAGTTTAGTTAGGTAAGGTGATTTGGACACTTTAGGCATCATGATCATAGTTTATGTGACCATCACCTATGCCTAACCTTCAAGAAGACTTGTTATGCTCCGATGGAGGCTTTACTATGGTAGAGTTTGATGGATGGAATTAGTATAAAAACATCTTTTAATTTTTGTTTACTGATATCGTATAGTAAATTGTAATTTTTTTGTAAAAAGTTAATTATTTTACATGTGTGGTTTCAATGATCCAATAATTCTATGTAACTTTAGTATGAATCATTTCCATTATTGAGAAATAGTTACATGAACTGGTTCTCTCAAAATATCCAGCGCAAAAATATTTTTAGACTATAATTATATTGTTTTATTTCTTTTACTTATTTTATATGCTAATCTAAATTCTTTTACACCTCTTTCTATAGACTCTATTTTAAATTTAAATAAACATTTTTGCATAGAAACTATGCCACACAAGAAATTCCCACCATCTAATTTGAACCACCTGGCATAAATTTCACATTCACATATAAAATATTTTTTAAAACAATATACATTTTACACAAGCGGCCATAAACATGCCTCCGCCCTCCTTTAGAAATCAAAGGAGGCCCCTATTATTGGAAAACATCTTAAGTGACAAATATATATGATGGAACAGAATTCATACTGTTTTAATAATAAGTCTCTTGCCACAACTATTTTTAATGATATGAAAATTAAAAAATAAAAATCCATCCGTTATCCATGTGGAGGAGGAGGGATTGGAAGATGGTCGTTATCCATGTGTGGCGACCCTCTCAGAAGGAGCCCGAATAACAATCCACCCGTTAGTTTTTGTTTTTGTTTTGGCTTTGTACGGCCAGTTTACCACATCTATCGGCATCTAGGATCGTTCAAATAGTGAAGTGGGAATCTTACTTAATGAAGATTTTTATAAATTAGCATAGATTTAATACTGTTATTATTTGAATTTTGAATTTAGAAATTTTCATTTTTTTAATGTAAATTTTTATGAATTTATATATTTAAATGTTTTTGTATATTATTTAATTTTTGTTATTTTTATATTTTAATTTTTTTTAATCTATCGAAAAATATTCAATTATAATAAAATAAACAATATTATACATCATATTAGACCTTTTAATGAACCTCTTCAACTCCTTTAAATGTATACATTTTTAATTTTAATTTATATAATATATAACACTCAATTATATAAAGAGTTGAATACTTTATTAACAATAATATATCTCCATCATAATCAAATTAACTCAATATAATTAATGGAAAATATTACATTCAAAATAAATAAATATACCCTGGGTACAAGAGAGAACATGCTGAACAAAACAAAATAGAGAATGGCGGCGAAAGAGTTGTACCTGCTGTATTACTGGCTGTTTCCCAATATAAACTGTGGAAAAATATAATACAAACATTTTTGTGTTAGAAAACAAATAATAAAGCCACATGCAAATTTCTGATATAAATTTTAGTGTTAAAGCTGATTAGTGTTTACCCAGGTAACGACTTTCGGATGGGGTTATGAGATTCCATGTTAAGAGAGTAGCGATGATGAGCACACTTATGGATCCCAAATTTCTAGCCATGAATGGAAGGCCTGTATGGTAAACTGTTGAAAGAATACGAAGCAGCAGCAAAGTGCTGTGAGAAGCAGGTATGCGGCAGAAGTAGGGACTTGAACAAAACAAATAACCGAGTTGAAGCGGACGGCCGAGGAGGCATATTTATACTGTCCAGGATACTGAAGCGGACGGCCGAGGAGGCATATTTATACTGTCAAAGATGCCAAGGACACACATGATCCTTTACTTTCCGCCTACCCGCTAGTGTACCAGTAAAAGATGCCACCTTAAACTTACGGACTCTTTTTAGTGCTCAGACGCTGCATGCAATCTTCTTTGAGTGGGCGACTAGGCGTCCCACCCACACATTTTCCTTGATGACTCACGAAGCAGCAACAAAGTGCCTTGATGACTCACGAAGCAGCAACAAAGTGCTGTGAGAAGCAGCAACAAACTGCCTCCACGTCTCAGCATGACCCACCTCTGCGACCCCTCCCTTTGTTAGCTTGGCACTGGCCATCACCTCGACCTCCATTTTGCATCTCCCTTCCTCGGCCTCGGCCTTAGTTAGGTGTGGTGGTGTTGTGACACCTAAGACCCAGGCAAGACATATCCTTCCTTATCCAACAATTCCTTGTGTCGGGGTTCGATCTTGAAGACTGACCACCAGATCCTATACCTCAATCTGAATTCTTGAAATTGTCTTCAACAACTTCTTGAAATTGTCTTCAACAACTGCTAACTATGTAAACATTATATTAGCAGGATGACAAACAACATATTGTGCTAGCTTAAACCTACTAAGATAGGAGATCTCATTAACCAAACATTTTCTCAAAGGTGGTCCACATACATTAAATTATTCGGTAAGCATGTCATAAATGGGATAATTAATAGACAATTGGAGTGAGGTGTCGTAATAACGCCTCTACAATCTCAGTCGAGAAGGTAAGGAGAGATTCTTGCCCCATGCGATTCCTAGCATTTGGCTGGTTCGATAAGTTGACCCTTTAGCATGAAAGGCGACCATGGCTAAATAATTCCTAGGGCCATATAAAAGAGTCCACAAAAACCCATCTTCCCTATGGTAAGCATCCGAAATTCGACTTATGGGGCATGGGATGGGGACCAAAATTCCAATTGCGAACCTTTCTCCACACTAAATAAATAAACACAAATTAAGGGTGATAAAGATCATTCGAATATAAATAACCATTCATATAAACACAATTCCAAACATATTGCAAAATCATTTGCTAGTACTCAAGCCAGGCAATGAACCATTCACGAAACTCTGCATCATCTAAGTGACACATAAGAATCAAAGGGAGGTGAAAATGAAACGTAACATACCCATAGGCATTCATTTTGTGATACCCGACCTTGGTCGCGCTGTAACAAGATGGATGTTCATCCTCCTTTGGTCCTCGTGTTCTACCTACGTCCCTCCTCTCAACAAGGATTAAACATATTATTATATTGCACCAAAAATGATACTAGGTTGCCAATGTTTTCCACCTTTCAATATTTTTCCTCGCAAGAGATCTCACCTCCATTACTCATGTGTACATCTCTAAATCTTTACACATGCAGGTGCATGTGATAGGGTGGCCAAGCCACCACCATCCTTTATTGCCCTTGATCTTGTAACCATGGCAACAAGAATCCCACGGTGGCTTGTCCTAGCTTGCACCCCGGTCAAGGGATATATATATAGATATTAAATTTTTTAAAGTTTTTTTTTATGTATATTATATTGTGTGTGTGTGTTATGTAAATAAATTAAAAAATTTATATTTATTAATTATATGTCAATAAATAGTCTCATGAGAGTAGCTTAACTAGAAATGGTTGTGAAAATGAAATCTCATCCAACGAAAAGTCTTAGGTTCAAATCTTGTGCAATTTCCTAGAAAACAACACAAGCCCACCAAAAAATGCACAGATCATAGGAAATACTATCATTGTCAAGTGAAATCCGTTGTAGTGGCACGTAACTGTCATGTAACACATATCAATGACTAAAAGCACACGCTGATGTTTAGCATTTGAATTTCGTTATAAACAAATGTTCTTTGAAGGTTAATTATTGAAAAAAATGGCAAAGGCTCCACCTAGTCTTGGGTCAAGAATTGTATGGAAACTACTGACTCTGATCGAAAGGGTGTTGAGTCCCAAACTTGCATCTTTCCTACACCTTCTTCTAGCTTCTTTTCATTTACCTGAACCTCCTAAGCTATCAATATCATTGCATATTAGTTATAAAAGAGAAATTAAAGTGGTTTCTTGACTATGTTTTTGTGTTGTTGCTTGAACTAGATTTTTGCTTATGAGTTGCGGAATCTTGTCACTTTCCGCAGTTGGGTCAACTTTCCGCAGCTGTTTTTGTTAAAGTCTATATTGTAGGTGTCTTCAGGCAAATCAAGCCGCATGGGCAAGTTGGAAATGATGTGGACATGGTTCGTGTCCCATTGGTCTAGTTGGATTCGTCAGAAGAGGCCATAGTCAACAGTGGTCAAGTGGTGGTCAACGGAAGAATCCTACAGTAACAGGACTTTGTTTCCAGGCACGTGAAATATTTCCGTGACCGCTTCTAGGCTTCTGGAGGCACGCTGACACCTGTAGGCTGCCCACGATGTAAATCCAGCAATCCTCTTTCATTAGATTGCATCATCTCGGCATCCATGATGCTAGATCCATGGACATTGTTGTTCACGTGTCCTCTGTCAGCGCAGTTTTTAGCAAATCAGTTATGTAGCTTTCTGTTATAAATAATGCGTCTCCATACGCATCATAGTTAGTCTTTTTGAAGGTATTGTTAAGTGTTAATGAGCCCACTGTGCTATGACATTGTTTCATCGTTATGACTGCATTCTGAATATATGAGAAGACTCTCTTTCTTAGCATAATTCGTGGTTGATAGCTGTTGCCCGAGGTTCTGCAGAGGGCCCCTGCGCACGCCGAGGTTTTGTTTATTGATGTATAGTTTCATGTTGTGTTTTTACGCTCATTATGCCAGTCATTCACTTGTATATATTGCATTTCTTATAGTACTAACGTTTTATTTTTGTCCACAATTCTACATGTTCTCCATTGCTCTTAATGTTGATCAGTGTATTTTTTCTAGATTACAGTAGGTAGCTGGGGGATTTGCACATAGTTTTACAATGACTAATGACATGGAATCAGTTTTAGCTTTCTCTTGACTTATATTTCTTAGTTTTTAATTCCAGCTCTGTTTTGTTTATTTTATTTTTGTTCATTGGCTTTATTAGTTGGCTTAGATATTAAATTGCTCATGTCATTATCAGTTACCTCCGAAAGCCATAGCGAGACTAATGGTGAGCGATTGAAGTATGAGTGTGTAATTTGATATTAGTTTCCCTTTCTGCAAATTAGATATTAAATTGCTCATGTCATTATCAGTTACCTCCGAAACCCATAGCGAGACTAATGGTGAGGGATTGAAGTATGAGTGTGTAATTTGATGTTAGTTTACTTTTTTGCAAATTAGGTATCAGATTGCTCAAGTTGTTTATGATTACTTCCGAAAGCCATAGCGAGACTAATGGCGAGGGGTCAGAATATGAGTTGATGTAATTTGATTTTAGCTTTACTTTACTTGCAATTTTGGATTTCTTTGGGTGCAGTTTCTTTTGTATTTAGATAGCAGCAGCAGGGATAATGGTTTCATGATCAATAGTTCACTGTTTGTTTGACTAGTATAGTGTTACATTTTCATTTTCTTTTAGGAGTTAATTTTATCATTGCATGGTTTAAACTCTTTTTAAGTTTGAAGTTTTGGAAATCATTATAAAGGACATCATTGCCTTGAACATTTATATCCATATTTGTCTTTTAGAATTTCCATCTCACATTAGGAAATCAACAAAGATAAACCCAAAACAAAATACAAAAACCAAAAATGAGAAAAAGTCATAGATAGGTTATCGTGTGCATATAGTGCGCCACACTTCTTCAGCTTATGAATCTTGGATTGAAAAATTAATGTAGCAATTTAGGACACTCTAAATTGACCAAACATTTTGGCGTCTTTGTCGGGGAAGTGTAACTAGGTAGCCAATTTCTTTAAAAAGAAAACAATAAAAAGAAGGAAAAATTGCTAACCTCTTGAAATATGCTCTCCTCTTGCACCTAGTGTGATCTAGAGGATCAGAAAAGAGAGTTATTGGTTCAATAATTTCTTAATTATGCTATCTTCTTGCACCTAGTGTGATCTGGAAGATCAGAAAGAGAATTATCAGCTCAACTTAAAAATAAAAAAATGACATGCATAGAGCAAGAGATTCTAGGGGAAGGTTTATAGCTAGAGCCAAGAGTTCGATTTTCACAACTCCAGCTTCTTCAAGGTATATAAAAGATTCACCACCATCCACTCCTAGCCTTAAGATTCCTGGAATTCAAGGGGCAACAGCTAGATTAGAGGATTCTCCTACACTATCTACAAACCTCATCTAGAAGAAGACCCTTTCTTTACTTCTACAGGAGAGCATATTGTAATCAAAGAAGTAGAATCACCTGAAGAAGAGGAAGGGGAAATTCCTCTTCATTCGCCATTAGTAGAAGAACCAAACGAATCTGAGGACTCTGAAGAAACTATCATGACAAAGGAAGTCGTAGATGGATTCGGAGGTAGAGGTAGAGGAGGAGGAGGAGGAAATAATGGAGGCAATAATGGTGGAGGTGGAGGTAATAACGAAAGAAATAGGGAAGGAGATAACTCGTTTGGATTCCCTATAGTTGATGAGGAAACTCACACAACGATGAAAAACATCTCACCATCTGTCCTCCCCAACTTTTATGGATTGCGAAGTGAGGATCCTGAACATTTCTGTTTGAGTTTGAAGTAGTGTGCCGAACTTATGACTATATGGAAGACTCTCAAAAAGTCAAATTGTTTCCTTCAACATTAAAGGGAGCCGCTTTGAAATGGTTCATGGGATTAGTCACCCAATCTATTAGGACTTGGAATGATATGAAACAAACATTTTTGGATAGATACCTGGACTATTTTATGCCCACCAATCACAAGGATGAGGTATTTAAAATGGTACAAAAAGAAGATGAAAACTTGGAGGATTTACATGAAAGATTTCAATACAACTTAAAAAAGAGCAAAGATGAGCAACTTAGATGAGGAAACTTTGAAGCCCTTTTATTGAAAGCCATTAGAGATGAATGGATAGATATTTTAAACATGATGGGGAAGGGAGACATTTATCAACTTCCACTTCGTGACATAGCAGAACTGTGTATTCATCTCTCAAGGGGAAAATCTAAAACGGGAAAAGGGCCTGAGATCCTTCTCTTATCAAGGCAAACAAATATGCAACTAGATCAGTAAGTAGGCCAGAGATTGGCAATATTCTTGAGGAATTCAAAACTGATATCTTAGGGAGCCTTAGTGAACAACTAGACACCCTTAAAATTCAAAATAAGCAGAAAGCAGAAACTGATGCTTTAGCCATATTTTGTCCAAAATGTAGGAAGAAACATGCTCTAAGGGAATGTCCCCTGGATGCAAAGGTTGTAGAAACATGTAAGATTTGCTTAGAGAATCATGAGACCAAGGATTGTCCTTCAATTCCTAGGCTCAAAACAGTCTTTCAAGAAGATCCAAATTCAGTAGAATCTCTCTGTTTTGTTCCAAGAAGACCTTGGAAGGGGCAACAAAATCAAGGGTTTAACAATCCTATGAATTTTCAACCCCCACCAAATTGGAATCCTTGGCAACAACCTTGGCCCCAACCTCAAAATCCATACCAATCATGGGCACAAGGAATGCAAAATCCTTATGGGAGATTTACTCAATTTTATCAATTTCCTCCATCTTTTCAAAATCAAGAAACTCCACAACTTCCAAATCAAAATCCACAACTTTCATTTCCATTTCCTCCACAACAACCTTCTCAACAAAATCCAAATCCTCAACTCATGCTTCCATTTCAGCAAAAGACAAATCAACTACCCTCTCAGCCAGTGCCAAATCTTAACAATAAAAATCCTCAGAATACTTACATGATAGAAGGACAATAATTTCCTACCTACATGATTGTTCCTCTCAATGATGTACAACTCAGGTCGGGTAGAGTTTTAGAAAAACCTTCTATAGATGTCCAAGAGCAAGATACCTCTAAGGAGGACTCTCTTAAAGTAAATAAGGGTTCTGAGGAAGCATCTATTCAAAACTCAAACATTCAAAAAGAGAAAGAAAAGTCAACCCCCACAACTCCTATAGTTGAAAAACCTGTATCTTCATCCACACCTCCTTTCGCTGAAAGATTAGAAATTGATAAAGGAGTGGAAAAACAAATCTTGTTGCCTAACTATGATTTTCTAGATGAATTAAAGAATGTATGTATCAAGATTCCCTTGCTACAAGACATTAGAGAGATTCCTATTCTAGCAAAAACAATAAAGGAGTTGAGTCTCAAAAGACCAGGAAGGAAACCAAGAGATAGAAGAAGAATCCACCTGGTAGGAAAAATTGCAGATATCATGATGGGAAAAATTACCATGCAGAAGTATGTAGATCCAGGTAGTCCAATTGTCAAGACATATAAATATGGGATAGAAATTCCAAAAACTTTGATTGACCTAGGGGTTGCTATCAACATTATGAGTAGACAGACTATGGAACACCTTAAGCTTCCTAATCTCCTCTTTACACCTACTTTACTACAACTTGCAGATAGATCAATAATCAAACCAGATGGTGTATTAGAAGATATTTCAGTCTCCTTAGATTCTTGGGAATATTCAGTAGATTTCATGATTTTGACTCCCAAGAGTAATCTAGGAGGGCACCCACTTATCTTAGGAAGACCTTGGCTAGCCACAACTAATGCTTTCATTAGTTGTAGATTTGGGGATATGTACATTTCTAATGGTAATTCGACAAAGAAATTCAATTTGTATCCTCCAGCAAAAGCAATCACAGAAGTGGGAGACAATGAATGGGTCAATGATGAGGACACTATACAACCCGCCTTTACCATTTCTGAAATCAGTGAGGATAGTCAAATTCTGAACACATTAGAAAATTTTGAGACATCTTCAGAATATGACTCCACAAAATTTCAGTTGGAATCTGACATTGAATATTTATCATCAAGACAAATGTCTCTTTACTCTATGGAAGAGTTCGGTAGTTCTACCATTGAGATTTTTCCAGGTAAAACATTAAATATCAATAAAAATTTGGAAAAGTCACAACAGGAGGAACTAACCAAATCTTGCAAAATTCTACTGCATTTGCATGGGAGTATACTAATATGAAAGGTATTGATCCTAAGACTTGCATCCATCATATCTATATTGAGGAAAACAGTGGACCAATCAGACAACCTCAGAGAAGGATGAATCCAAATCTTAGGGAGATAGTGAAAGAAGAGCTCCAAAAACTACTCAATGTAAACTTCATTTATCCAATTTGAGATAGCCGATGGGTTTCTCCTTTGGTTATAGTACTTCAAAAGAATGGTAAATGGAGGGTATGCATTGATTATATGGAATTGAATAAAACAACTTTGAAGGATCACTTCCCTTTGCCTTTTATCGATCAAGTATTAGATACATTAGCAAGAAAAAAGTACTTTTCATTTCTGGATGGTTTTAGTGGTTATAATCAAATTCAGGTAGCACTTGAGGATCAAGATAAGACCACATTTACCTATCCATGGGGAACTTTTGCCTATCGAGTGCTTCCTTTTGGGTTATGTAATGCACCTGCAACATTCCAAAGAGAAGTACTAGGAATTGTTTCTGATCTAATTCATGATTGTGTAGAGGATTATATGGATGACTTTATAGTTTATGGTGACTCGTTTGAAGAAGCATTAGAAAATTTGGAAAAAGTACTTATACGATGTGTTGGATACCTATACCAATAGGTGTCATATTTCATGATTGGAAAATTCAAATGCCAAATATGCTCTGCTTTGCTGATACAAAGATCACATATTTCCAAGGCAAGGTGTGTACAAGCCTTCATGTTTACTAAATTTTGATGGATGGTCCAACAGTCTAATCTGGATCATGCCATGTTTCAATTTTCTATTGTAGAATAGAGAGAGAAGTCTGTCCAAACTATTTAATCTTGGCAGACCAATAGTTAGGTAGAGAAGCTAAGGTTCCCAACTGCTTAATCTGGGGCCTTGGAAGAAATGAGGGTAGTGCTAGATAGGCAATCAAAAGAAAAATCCAATGGAAAATAAAAGGCACATAAGGGTCTGCAAGTCCAAGTGCACCCTCCAAGAAGAAACAAAAAATGCTAGGCAAGTAGATGGGTAGGTAGATGGGGTTGCAGAAGTGGTGTTCCTTTCAAACTGAATCTTGCTGGTCAAATACAAGGAAAGCAACACAATGGAGCATGTCTAACTTCCCTTTTTTCCTTATTTGTCACTCATTACTAACATCCCTTCACCAGTTGTGGTTATGAAAGAATTCAAGGTTTCATGTTGGTCCTTGTTTCCTTTAAGAGCCACATTTCTTGTGAAAAATTCTTTTCATTTTGATCTACTCCCTAAGCTAAGTTGTTTTCAAATAAACTTAGTGATATCACTCCTCATTCACCCTCTCCCTCCATATTAACCCTTAACTTCTATTATCTAACTCCCTACGTCACCCTTTCCCTACTATTATAACACCATGGTGTATAAACCCCAATCATTCTATAAATATCCCCCCCCTTGGCATTATAGCCATATGATTGACTACTAGGGAATTAAATTGACATCTGGTTAGTTTAAGAACCCAAGCCTTACCTCTTTATCTCCCTCAGAATCCATTTACCCATTCAACCCTCCATTTTGCCTAAGAAACCTTGGAAAAACCCTTCTGCACCCTTAGACCCGCTCAAAAGGCAAAATGCGTGGAAAAACCCACTTTTTCCTCCTTATCCTAAGTTTGGGACCCATCTGCGCTTTTATAAGAAATTGCATGAAAAACCCACTTAGCCTAAGTTTTTTAAGCCATGCGCGATTGTGCAAAAATACATTGAAAAACCATAATTTTCGCCTTATCCTAAAGTTTTCGACTATGCGCGAATTAATAAAGAAATACATTAGAAAACCATGAAATTCATTAATATTTCTAAGGGTCCCGCTGGGCACAAATCCCGTGGAAAATAATTTTTTAATGCCCGCCCGACGCCGTATCATCCGCACAGTTCATCGGCCCGTCGATCGTCCGATCGGCCGCTTTTCATCCAACGGTTGACGTGGATATCGGACCGGCCCCAACGTCCGAAAGATATCGTCCGATATCTGTCAGAGGCTGACGTCAGGCCTCGGCCACGCGTTGCCCCCACATCGTATCGGAGCCCCCTCTGACAGATTCCCTTCCGTATCATAAGCGGTGCGATATGATACCGCCATGGTTTCCGGTTTTCCGCCAGTCCGCCTGCCAGCATCAGCGCCACGTCACTGCCTGCGTCATCGCCACGTCCGCACCCCCGTCCATCATTGCTCCACTTGTCTGCCACCTCACCACCCCCGTGGACCACTCATAAGCTGCCACGTCACCTGATGATGTCATGCTGACGTCATCCGACCCTGACCCACTCAATGACGTCATCCGAAAAAGGCGCGAATGTCCCAAAAATCCATATTTTTGCCAATTTTTCGCGTTTTTTGCACTTTTTGCAAAACCTGTTGTTGAGCCTTCTGCATGCGCTTTACATCCAAATTTGCACCAACCCGCTCAAATTGACTTGGAGACCTTCGGCGCGCCCACCCACCTGCATTTGTGACCCGGAGCGCCAAGTTTACCAGGTATTTATCCCTGCAAATCCTCTCTGCCCCTGGTTTTGTCTGCAATAGCTGAGAATTCACTTAAGACACTGAAAAATGCATAATTCACCAGCAAAATTCCCCGCACCCAGTTCCCATTGGAAATTGAACAGTCGAAATTCACTAGCTGAGCCTGGTTTAACAAAAACTTTCACCAAAACCTGCATCGCGTTCGCGCAGTCGTGAACAGGAAACCCAAAACTTACACCTAATTATTGTGAAAGGTCTGTTAAAAACAAGTATCTGCCTTCTCAAGTGACTGTGTACAGTATTTCAATTGCTGCAAGTTCACCCTATCGTCCTATATTTTCTCAATTCACCTTTTCTTCCAAGCAATACCTTTTTCTGTTACTCAGCACAAGTAACACTAATTTGCATACAAAGCAGAGTTCTTAAGTAACCATGGAGACTCCAGTAGCACCTTGGGCCCTCAATGTTGCCCTCTTGAATGCCCCTCAGAGAGAACTGGAGTGGCAGGATTTAGCAGACTTGATTATCAAATCTCAGAGGACTCCCCTAACACATAGCAAGTTCCAACCTCCACCTACTAAATGAATTAAAGGCCAAGCATGTAGAATGGAACATATATTGGGCATTTGGGATTCCTTCCTCCCAATCTTCAAGCTTCCTCAGGTCAAACCAATTCCCTGACCTAATTCACCTATGTGTTGTATGTTATGATCCCACTCAGAGAGCTGTGCTTGACCCTTCAGGCTCAGTTGTATTCTACATCACCCCTGAGGCCATCAAAAAGATGCTGCAATTCAAGACTGAGAAGAAATTGGTCCCCCTGTCTTTGTTGGATCTGATAAACCAAGGAGCTAGAATGTTGACAGATGCTCAGATCACAAAGTTGAACCAATTGTTTATTAAATCTAATACTGTGCAATACCCTCCTATTTTTGCTGGTTACCTCAACCAATTGGGCATAGACCTTGCAGATATGATTAGTTCCATCCTGGGTTATAAATCAGTTGAGTATATTGATGAAACTGTACTGGTAATGATGCTCATGTTGTCCCCTGGCAAAGCTCCAATCTGTTATGACTATGCCACCTACATATCAGACAAGATGCATGAGCAGTTTATGAACCTATCAAGAGAAAAGGTGTTCAGATACACCTCCTACATCTACCACTTAATTTTATACTATCAGCATGAGAAATTTTCCTTCATTGTCAAAAGAGTGGATGCACAGGGTAATCCAAGGTCAGTAGTGTACTGGAGCTCAGTTTTTCACTGCAGAGCCTATTCTCCATACACTTACTATGAGTTTATAGACCTCTTCATCCACCCAGCCATGTCTCTGTTCCTGAGCTCGCCTCCTCCAAGACTGACAGATGAGATGCAGAGAATCCTTCAGTTGTCCAAAGTGTACAGCATTGGGGATTGGTATTTTGACCAAAACTACACCGTCATCAGAATATATGGTTGTCAGTTACCCCCATACAGACTGCCCAAGTATGTTCTCATGAGACTATTTTCCCTTGAATACTTTAGAAAATTTGGGAATGCTGATATGATACACTTCTCAGGAAAAGGCAAGAAGGCACAGCTGAAAGTGAAAAACCAATTGGGCCAGCTTGTTTTGAACAAAAGGGAGGAAGGCTGGAAAGAAGCTGACAGAAAGCTAGAATGCCTTGGCCTAAAGACCTGTTTCCTCTGGAAATCTTATGACCCCAATCACTCCATATCATTAAGAAGGGTCAAATATAGGCCTCTCTAGCTATGACCATGTAAGGTTGCCTCACATAGAACAATATGAAAATCAATCAAAATGGAAAAGAGGCACACTAGAGGAACCTATTATACAAGAAGAACTAAATGAGAGAGCAAGAAGAAATCTTCTTAAAATGGCTGACTTGGAACTTCCTGCACAGGTATTCTCTCTGCCAAAGCCTCAAGTAGGAGCAGCTGCCTCATCCTCCACAGCACATCAGGAGGCAGTCAAAACTACAAATCAAGCTCCCAGGAAAGGCAAGGAAAAAGAGATGGAGCAAGAACAGGTACAGAAACAACAAGAGGGACATCAGCCAAAAAAGGAGCAGCGAGGGCAAGAAGAACAAAGAGCAGAGGCCCCAATGGTCACAGAGCAACAGCCAGCACAAATGGCGCCTCCTAGGCAAGAATCAAGAATTGATACTTCAGTCCTCCAAACCCCACAAAGAGAGGACATAACCAGGAAAAGGGACAGAGAGACTCCCCTAACAACATCAACAACTCAAGGGGAGAAGAGGCAAAGGCTGAACCCTTTTTCAGAAGAAGAAATGGCAATAGGGCAAACTTCGGGTATAGGCCTGCCTAGCATGGAGGCCTTAGCAAGTTCCTTCCAGCAGGAACAAGAGAGGGTAGCAGGAGGAGAAGTTACCTCCTCAAGCCAACAGAGGGAAGGTGAAAAGAGCATCAAGCAGCAGTTCAAGGATATCAAAAAGAGAAATGAACCCATAAGGCTGCAATTGTATAATCATTTATTGAAAATGTCTCCCACTAACTAGAAAAAACTCATGTCTGCCTATGATGTACATGAGGGAAAAATGATCATGAGCCATTTCACACCAGCCGTGCAGCAACCACAGTCAGCTGTCGATTACATCAAGACCAACCTTGAGGTCCTGGCCAAGGACATCCACCCAATGGATCAAATCGAATTACACAAACAAACGGGTGAGATGGTGTATGCCTCCTTGGCAGACAAGACATTGGTGAACTACAGGCTACAAAATAGCCTAAATAATACCACTGCACAACTTGAGTTGGAAAGGGCATCCTCTCAAGCAAAGGAAAACAGGATCAAAGCTTTAGAGGACATCATAATAGAGCTTGGGCATGATCCTAAGGATGTCAAAGCAGTACAGGAGCTGCTGAAGCTAAGGGATGCTGATATGGCAGCACTAAGGAAAATGATAAAAATCCCAGCAACTCTACATCCTCAAACTGAAGAAGTTGCCCAGCTTAGACAAGACAAGGATGCAGCAGCTATGCTAGTAACACTATACAAACAGCTCATCCGGACACAAGAGAAGCTGGAGGAATCAGAGGCTGCCCTTCAGGCAACATTGCAGCAAAAGGAGGCAGGACAAACTTCACAACCTCCTCCATAAACAATTAATCTGGAGGAAGCTCCTCAAACCACTGCCCCTCCCAGTCAGCAGACACAACAAGCAGCACCCTCCACCTCAGCACCAACAACAGAGCAGGCTGAAAGCCTTGACATGCAGACGCTGAGAAATGAGATTCAAGCATTGGAGGCCCAAATGTCAGAGTTGAATCAGCCCAAAGAAACTCTGGCTAAGATAAATGAGAAATATGATAAATCCAAGCAAAATGTGGCTGAGAGAGAAAGAGAGGTAAAAGCTCTCAAAAAGAGAATAAATGAGCTAGAAAAGGAGCTCACACTGGACAAGGTAACTGCTGAGCTCAAAAGAATCCTATGGGCCAATATTGGCCAGTCCATTACAGACCAGTGGGAATACATAGAGGCCATTCATGAGCAAATGGGGCTCATTGGAAAAGCACACAGAGAAATCCAAAGGGCAAGGGCATCTCTAGGCAGCATGCCTGAGGTTGCCACCAGAATGATAAATGTGCTTAACTATAGCACAAACTCTCAGCTGATTAAAATGGGAATTGCCAACAGGACTGAGACCATTTCAATGGTCAAAAGGGTCCTGACACTAAGAAACCTGGTACAGACTTTAGAAAGAAGAAGCCAGGATATGCAGGAAGATATCAATAAATTCCAGGACAAGTTCATGGAATTACAAAACAGAGGTCTTCCTAGCTTGATGGAGCCCTCAAGAAGGCTTCTTTCACATGAAAAATATGCCAAGAGGGTCAACAGTTTTGCTGCTAATCAGATTGCACAAACAGCCAGCACATCAGCAGAAACAGGGCCAGCATCAGGACAGACCCTTTTCAACAGGGTGGAGAGCTTATTCTTCATTATGAATGAAATTACTCACTTGTTTGATGAGCCTCCCAATTTTTATAAGTATACAGAGGCAGATGAGACCATGGGGTCAATTTTGAGGCATCAATTCCTACACAGGAAGTCTGGAATAGTTTAATACAATTACTGCTAAACCAAAGCCAATAATTATGTTTTTTCCTTTTTGAAATATTTAAATTGTCATGCACAGGAAAATAAGGATATATCAACATGTATGCAGAGTGAGGCTGAGCCAACTCAGCACAACCATTCGGTCACCACAGCAGCACTGGCAGTCATGGGTGACAGGGCCAAAAAGCTACAGGAGGATAGAGCTGCACAAACACGTCACTCAGCAGTTATAACAAAGAATCAACCGACTCAGTGAGCTCCAAAGGTCGAAATCTTCTGACAGGAGTAAAGAGCATTTATTTTGTATTAAAGGTTGTAATAACTTCTTATCTACTATTTCTGTACGAGTTAATGAAGATATTTTATTTCTCAGATGACTCAATGCCTGAGATATTTTGTATGAAACACTTCTATATATTCCCCCTCGCATAAGATAGCAAGGGTTGGACGTTGGATGTCAGATATTGTTGATATCTATTCTATTGTTCTTTTATTGTAAAATCTCAGAGAAGTAATACAAAAGATGATGGAATTTCCAAAGCTCTGTGTTGCTTGATGCTTTGTGGTGTTTAGCTGGAAGTTACAGGATTCCTGCGTATTTCGTGGCACAATAAGTTTTTCTTATAACTCTTTGTTATATGTTTTGTTATCTTTCATATCTCGTTCATGTTTCCTGTGTCTTACAGTTAATAGCAAGGAAAAAGAATAGTTCCAGGATTTAATCACAGATTACCCTGAACTCAATCTAAGCTATTTTGAATGTTTTCTTCAGTTATAGTAATAAAGGTGTAATTCTTAACTGCTACCCTTTCACGCTATATCTTTCACAGTGATTATTGTTCCAGGAATTCAAGTTTTCTCCTGAGGAACATATCTCTTTCTCACACCTCACCTTAGTGGAAAATTCTTAATTGCTTTTCACTGGTTGTTCACATTCCATCATCATAATTTCAAGTTTGTTTCATGAAGTATCTAAATGGCCCTGTAACTCTAGCTGCTCGAACTCAAGATTTCAAGAAACCATTAGCCACAGACTCCATTGCCCAATGGACTAACATTATCTGCAGATCTCCACTTTAAGTACAGAAAGACATCCTTCCAACCAAACATAAACCAAAATCCTTACTTCAATAACTAGCCTAATATCTCCACAGAACAGAGACAAAACTTAAAGAGAGAGCCCTCTCTGATTACAGCTGAGATAGAAGCTGTAATCCAAAGATTGGTTAGTGGTTACCCCGGTCGTATTCCCTTGGGAGTCATAGGGAACAACCTGGGTGTTAACATAAATGGCGACTCCACTGGGGAACTCTCTAGTATTTTCTAATTACTATATATCTCCTAAAGCTATAGCTTGAAATCTGAATATCAGTCAAGAAGCCTTCAAAATTGTTTCTGTCCAAACACTAACAGTTTTAGGGAAGAGATGAATCAGCCAACTGTCATACTAGCTATGAGATACGTATAGCCATTGCAAAATCTTGTCCAGTCCTTGCAAAATATAGATTTTCCTAAAAAACTCAAAAAGACTAGCTTAGAAACTGGCTCCCAAGAAGAATCTTCGGTACACTAGGGCAAATCCTGACCCAAATCCACCTACTGTCTTTGAAAATCCTAACACAATCCCTAAATTTGTTAAGAAGCAGCAAGGGCCAGATAAGCTTGCGGACTTAAGTCCAGAGACAGTTCACCCCAACCCCATCTCCACTCCAATCAAGGTTCTTTTTCGCTCCACCCCCGACTCCCCTAGCTCACCATCCGCACCTCAAAGTCCTCCTCCCACATCTTCATCCCCCACACATACTCCCTTGACCAACACTCTAGGTTCTTCTACACCTGTTACCCCTGTGGTACCTATTATTCCTTTTGTCCCAATTTTCCTTGTCAATCCCCCAAACCTTGCGAATATGGCTATGAGATATGCACCTCTGCAATTACCTGCTAATCCTCCAGCTCTACCCCAGGGGATTACCAAGACAAAATCTCATATTTTGACTCCACTGGCCCTTACTCTGCTATTCAGCATGCCAAGAGGATGCAGGATCATTTTGAGAACTATGAGATAGATGATGAAAGTGTGAGGATGAGAATTTTTTTCCAAAGCCTAACAGGTGATGTCCGAACTTGGTTCAGGTCACTTCCTGCAAATACCATCACAACCCCTGATGAGCTTTACCAAGCCTTTACCAACAGATGGGAGAAAAAGAAGGATCCCTTGCACATACTTGGTGAATATGACATGATCAAGAGAGGTCCTCAAGAGACAGTTTTGGAGTATTGTGCTAGGTTCGACAATGTATACAATGCAATACCCCAAAACTTAAGACCTCCTCCTGATTTAGCCTTATACAAATTCCCTGATGGATTTGACCCTGACATGGCTTATCAATTAAAAGAAAGAGCCCCTCTAACCCTCGAAGAGGCACAAAAGGTTGTTGTCATAGTTGAGGCTAACCTAATTGCTAAGAGGAATATAGCAAGATTGGAAAAAAGAGTTACCTACAAAGAGGAACCCTCAGCCTTTGACCAGAAATTGGATGCAATAACCTCTGGTATGAGGAGGTTGGGTGATAGAGTGGAATCAGTTGAGAGAAAAGCAACATGGGAAGCACCACAAAACAACCCTTACAGAAATCCAAACTTTAGGAGAAATCAAAACCCTAATGTGGGCAACGCTAACTCTGATCCAGAGATAAGACCCCCGTTTCAGGAAAACTATGCTGAAACATCCACTTCAGATGAGCAAGTGGATGACACCCACATCCACCTAATGGGCCTTGATGATGAGCACCAAGTTTTCTTAAGTCAAGAAGATCATGAAGATGATGACATTAAACAATTCCAAACCAAATAAGGTGAGTCATTTGACTTCAAACAAGGCTATGACACAACTGTTTATGAAGTTCATAAACAATACAAACTAAGAAGTAGAACTGTACACATAACACAGCCTGAAAAAACGAAGGACAGACTGCAGCCTAAGGGTGCCATAGTCACAGAACCAATTAATACAACTGATTCACTTACAAAGGAGATAACCATTGAAGAAGTTACTGAACAAATTCCCTCAACACAAAGGCCACTGGCTGCATCATCTTTACAGCCTAATCCAAGTACAACTCCTCAAGAGATAAATGAAAAGAACAAGCCCCAAGATCAAGACAAATATCAAGAAGAAAACTTACTAAACAGAGAAAAAGTGGTCACCCACGGTACCAAAATCCAAACTGAAAAACCTTTTGACTTGGAAGCTGAAATTGGCAAACTGAAAGTAGCCATCCCTCTTTCAGAACTAGCCAAGCATGACATCTACAAACAACAGATTAAGAACTCCCTCCAACTCACTCGAGACAAAGACAATGTCAATGTGTTGGATGACACCCCAGAATTGCTGTTTGGTCCAGAGATTGATGGAAAAATAGCAGGCACAGGGATCTTGCCTTTTTATGTCAGTTTGAATATCCATGATAAGATACTACACAATGCAATGTTTGACTCAGGTGCCTCCCATAACCTGATGCCAAAATCAGTCATGGAGAGGCTGAATCTAGATATTACTAGGCCATATAAGGACCTATTTTCATTTGACTCCAGCCAAGTTAAGTGTTTAGGTTTGATAAAGGTCTTGTGTGTATCCCTTGTCCAATATCCAAACAAAACAATCTTAATGGATGTTGTTGTTGCTGATATTCCACCCAAATATGGAATGTTATTGTCAAGATCACGGGGGGCTAAAGTTCAAGGGTCCCTTCAATTAGATATGTCATATGCCACAATCACAGTCTTTGGTCAACCCAAGAGACTATATAGAGAGTCACTCATGAATACATGGTCAGCACTGAAGAAAAGCCTCAAAACTTCCCCATATATGTTGTCCATTCTGACATAGACTCATATATCCTTTTTAATGACAATACAGGTCACACAAATAATGAAGAAATCCAGACAATCAAACCAAATCAGCATATCAATGAAGGCACCCCTGACATAGAAACATTGGTTGAGTCAAAAGATGGAAATGTTCAAGAGGACAAATCATATGATGATGAAAGCAAGACAATCAAACAAGATCAGGACTTCAATGAACAAGCTGCTGCTCTAGAAACGAAGTTGATCCAATCAAGTGAGAAGATTGTTCTAAAAATCAAACTAGATGAAGAACCAAAACTTCAACTCACAATTCCAGACCACAGAGAAATTATTCAGTCTCCCCTAGAACAAGAGATCTTATGGTTCCTAGAATTTGATGGATCATTCAACAAGTTAGGGGCAGGAGTTGGAGTTTGGATACATAATAAACAAAACAGCCATGCAGAGGGCCGAGCCTATAGACTGAATTTCGGGTGCACTAACAACATGGTTGAGTATGAAGCTCTCTTACTAGGCCTCAAGTTAGTAAAATCCCTACAAGCCATAAAAGTTTCAATCCTGGGAGACTCAGACCTAGCTATCCAACAAGTAAAAGGCAAATTTGTCACCAATGACAAAAGACTGAGGTCTTATAGGTCTTCCACTACTGAGTTACTAAAGTCCTTCACTGAATTTCAGATTGCCAAATTCCTAGGGCCCAGAATCTTCATGCTCATAGTTTGGCCACATTTGCAAGTACCTGTAAGCTGCCTTTTGAGCCCCATCACTGTTTTACAGCCGAGATAAAAAACAGACCATCTGTCCCAAACAATGTCAAGGACTGGCAGGTATTTGATGATGATACACAAATAAACAACTTCTTGACTTTAAAGGAAGAGTTTTCAGGTCTAAACATTGACACTGAGACAGCAAGTCAATCACAAAGACTTGAGACAGCAAGTCAATCACAAA
>APFE030041524.1:149779-163093 GCA_000404065.3 Pinus taeda
AATGAATTAAAGGCCAAGCATGTAGATGGAACAGATATATTGGGCATTTGGGATTCCTTCCTCCCAATATTCAAGCTTCCTCAGGTCAACCAATTCCCTAACCTAATTCACCTGTGTGCTGTATGTTATGATCCCACTCAGAGAGCTATGCTTGACCCTTCAGGCTCAGTTGTATTCTACATCACCCCTGAGGCCATCAGAGAGATGCTGCAGTTTAAGACTAAGAAGAAATTGGTTCCCCTGTTTTTGTTGGATCTGATAAACCAAGGAGCTAGAATGTTGATAGATGCTCAGATCACAAAGCTGAACCAACTGTTTATTAACTCTGATACTGTGCAATACCCTCCTATTTTTGCTGGTTACCTCAACCAATTGGGCGTGGACCTTGCAGATATGATCAGTTCCATCCTGGGTTATAAATCAGTTGAGTATATTGATGAAACTATACTGATGATGATGCTTATGTTCTCCCCTGGAAAAACTCCAATATGTTATGACTATGCCACCTACATATCAGACAAGATGCATGAGCAGTTTATGAACCTATCAAGAGAGAAGGTGTTCAGATACACCTCCTACATCTACCACTTAATTCTATACTATCAGCATCAGAAATTATCCTTCATTGTCAAAAGAGTGGATGCACAAGGTAATCCAAGGTTGGTAGTGTACTGGAGCTCGGTTTTTCACTGCAGAGCCTACTCTCCATACACTTACTATGAGTTTATAGACCTCTTCATCCACCCAACCATGTCTCTGTTCCTGAGCTCGCCTCCTCCAAGACTGACAGATGAGATGCAGAGAATCCTTCAGTTGTCCAAAGTGTACAGCATTGGGGATTAGTATTTTTACCAAAACTACACCGTCATCAGAATATATGGTTGTGAGTTACCCCCATACAGACTGCCCAAGTATGTGCCCATGAGACTATTTGCCCTTGAATACTTCAGGAAATTTGGGAATGCTGATATGATACACTTCTCAGGCAAAGGAAAGGAGGCACAGCTGAAAGTGAAAAACCAACTGGGCCAGCTTGTTTTGAACAAAAGGGAGGAAGGCTGGAAAGAAGCTGACAGAAAGCTAGAATGCCTTGGCCTAAAGACCAATTTCCTCTGGAAACCTTATGACCCCAAATCATGCCATATCAATTAAGAAGGGTAAATATAAGGCTCTCTAGCTTATGACCATGTAAGGTTCCCTCCACATAGAACAATATCGCATAATCAATCAAATGGAAAAAGAGGCACAAACTAGAGGAACCTATTACACAAGAAAGACCTGAATGAGAAGAAGCAAGAAGAAATTCTTCTTAAAATGGCTAACTTGGAACTTCCTGCACAGGTATTCTCTCTGCCAAAGCCTCAAGTAGGAGCAGCTGCCTCATCCTCCACAGCACATCAAGAGGCAGTCAAAACTACAAATCAAGCTCCCAGCAAAGGCAAGGAAAAAGAGATGGAGCAAGAACAGGTACAACAACAAAAATAGGGACATCAGCCAGAAAAGGAGCAGCCAGGGCAAGAAGATCAAACAGCAGAGGCCCCAATGGTCATAGAGCAGCAGCCAGCACAAATGGCGCCTCCTAGGCAAGAATCAAGAATTGATACTTCAGTCCTCCAAACCCCACAAAGAGAGGACATAAGCAAGAAAAGGGATAGAGAGACTCCCCTAACAACATCAACAACTCAAGGGAAGAAGAGGCAAAGGTTGAACCCTTTTTCAGAAGAAGAAATGCCAATAGGGCAAACTTCGGGTGTAGGCCTGCCTAGCATGGAGGCCTCAGCAAGTTCCTTCCAGCAGGAACAAGAGAGGGCAGCAGGAGGAGAAGTTAGCTCCTCAAGCCAAGAGAGGGAAGGTGAAAAGAGCATCAAGCAGCAGTTCAAGGATATCAAAAAGAGAAATGAACCCATAAGGCTGCAATTGTATAATCATTTATTGAAAATGTCTCCCACTAACCAGCAGAGACTCATGTCTGCCTATGATGTACATGAGGGAAAAATGATCATGAGCCATTTCACACCAGCCGTGCAGCAACCACAGTCAGCTGCCGATTACATCAGGGCCAACCTTAAGGTCTTGGCCAAGGACATCCACCCAATGGATCAGATCGAATTACACAAACAAACGGGTGAGATGGTGTATGCCTCCTTGGCAGACAAGACATTGGTGAACTACAGGCTACAAAATAGCCTAAACAATACCACTGCACAACTTGAGTTGGAAATGGCATCCTCTCAAGCAAAGGACAATAGGATCAAAGCTTTAGAGGACATCATAATAGAGCTTGGGCATGATCCTAAGGATGTCAAAGCAGTACAGGAGCTGCTGAAGCTAACGGATGCTGATATGGCAGCACTAAGGAAAATGATAAAAATCCCAGCAACTCTTCATCCTCAAACTGAAGAAGTTGCCCAGCTTAGACAAGACAAGGATGCAGCAGCTATGCTAGTAACACTATACAAACAGCTCATCCGGACACAAGAGAAGCAGGAGGAATCAGAGGCTGCCCTTCAGGCAGCATTGCAACAAAAGTAGGCAGGACAAACTTCACAACCTCCTCCAGAAACAATTAATCTGGAGGAAGCTCCTCAAACCACTGCCTCTCCCAGTCAGCAGACACAACAAGCAGCACCCTCCACCTCAACACCAACAACAGAGCAGGCTGAAAGCCTTGACATGCAGAAGCTAAGAAATGAGATTCAAGCCTTGGAGGCCCAAATGTCAGAGTTGAATCAGACCAAAGAAAGTCTGGCTAAGATCAATGAGAAATATGATAAATCCAAGCAAAATGTGGCTGAGAGAGAAAGAGAGGTAAAAGCTCTCAAAAAGAGAATAAATGAGCTAGAAAAGGAGCTCAAACTGGACAAGGTAACTGCTGAGCTCAAAAGAATCCTATGGGCCAATATTGGCCAGTCCATTACAGACCAGTGGGAATACATAGAGGCCATTCATGAGCAAATGGGGCTCATTGGAAAAGCACACAGAGAAATCCAAAGGGCAAGGGCATCTCTAGGCAGCATGCCTGAGGTTGCCACCAGAATGATAAATGTGCTTAACTATAGGACAAGCTCTCAGCTGATTAAAATGGGAATTTCCAACAGGACTGAGACCATTTCAATGGTCAAAAGGGTCCTGACACTAAGAAACCTGGTACAGACTTTAGAAAGAAGAAGCCAGGAGATGCAGGCAGATATCAATAAATTCCAGGACAAGTTCATGGCATTACAAAACAGAGGTCTTCCTAGCTTGATGGAGCCCTCAGGAAGGCTTCTTTCACATGAAAAATATGCCAAGAGGGTCAACACTTTTGCTGCTAATCAGATTGCACAAACAGCCAGCACATCAGCAGAAATAGGGCCAGCATCAGGACAGACCCTTTTCAACAGGGTGGAGAGCTTATTCTTCATTATGAATGAAATTACTCACTTGTTTGATGAGCCTCCCAATTTTTATAAGTATACAGAGGCAGATGAGACCATGGGGTCAATTTTGAGGCATCAATTGCCTACACAGGAAGTCTGGAATAGTTTAGTACAATCATTGCTAAACCAAAGCCAGTAATTATGTTTTTTCCTTTTGAAATATTTAAAATTGTCATGCACAGGAAAATAAGGATATGTCAGCATGTAGGCAGAGAGAGGCTGAGCCAACTCAGCACAACCATTCGGCCACCACAGCAGCACTGGCAGTCACAGGTGACAGGGCCGAAAAAGCCACAGAAGGACAGAGCTGCGCAAACACGTCATTCAACAGTTATAACAAAGCATCAACCGACTCGGTGAGCTCCAAAGGTCGAAATCTTCTGACAGGACTAAAGAGCATTTATGTTGTATTAAAGGCTATAATAACTTCTTATCTACTATTTATGTACGAGTTAATGAAGATATTTTACTTCTCAGATGACTCAATGCCTGAGATATTTTGTATGAAACACTTCTATATATTCCCCCTCGCATGAGATAGCAGGGGTTGGACGTTGGATGTCGGATATTGTTGATATCTATTCTATTGTTCTTTTACTGTAAAATCTCAGAGAAGTAATACAAAAGATGATGGAATTTCCAAAGCTCTGTGTTGCTTGATGCTTTGTGGTGTTTAGCTGGAAGTTACAGGATTCCTGCGTATTTCGTGGCACAATAAGTTTTTCTTATAACTCTTTGTTATATGTTTTGTTATCTTTCATATCTCGTTCATGTTTCCTGTGTCTTATAGTTAATAGCAAGGAAAAAGAATAGTTCCAGGATTTAATCACAGATTACCCTGAACTCAATCTAAGCTATTTTGAATGCTTTCTTCAGTTATAGTAATAAAGGTGTAATTCTTAACTGCTACCCTTTCACACTATATCTTTCACAGTGATTATTGTTCCAGGAATTCAAGTATGCTCCTGAGGAACATATCTCTTTCGCACACCTCAGCTTAGTGGAAAATTCTAATTGCTTTTCACTGGTTGTTCACATTCCATCATCATAATTTCAAGTTTGTTTCATGAAGTATCTAAATGGCCCTGTAACTCTAGCTGCTCGAACTCAAGATTTCAAGAAACCATTAGCCACAGACTCCATTGCCCAATGGACTAACATTATCTGCAGATCTCCACTTTAAGTACAGAAAGACATCCTTCCAACCAAACATAAACCAAAACCCTTACTTCAATAACTAGCCTAATATCTCCACAGAAGAGAGACAAACTTTAAAGAGAGAGCCCTCTCTGATTACAGTTGGGCTAGAAGCTGTAATCCAAAGATTGGTTAGTGGTTACCCCGGCCGTATTCCCTTGGGAGTCATAGGGAATAACCTGGGTGTTAACACGATGTAAAGAAACAAACCTTTCATTAAGCCATGAAAAATGCTTTATGATGTTTACTGAAGGTATTGTTTTAGGACATCACAGTTTAGGAGATGGGATTAAAGTTGATAGATCAAAAGTTGAATTCATCTCCAAGTTGCCTATTCCAAATTGTTAAACAGATGTTAGAAGTTTTCTAGGAATTACTTGAGAATATAGAAGATTTATAGAAAACTTCACTAAATAGCATCTCCACTCTTCAAACTTCTTACTGAAGACTGTGAATTCAAATGGGATCTTGATTGTCAATCAGCCTTTGAAACTTTGAAAACAAGAATATCTGAAGCACCTATCGTGAGAGGACCAAATTGGAAACTCATTTTCCATATTTCTACAGATGCTTCAGATACAGCTCTAGGAGCTGTGTTGGGTCAAAAAGATTTAGTCCCTTATGCCATTTACTATACCAGTAAAAATTTGACTCCCACTGAGTTGAACTATACTGTGACTGAAAAATGAGTTCTTAGTTGTTGTTCATGCAACCAATAAGTTCAGACATTATATAACAGGCTATGAAACTTTTATTCATACTGATCATTCTGCGATTAGATATCTAATGAACAAACCTGTTACTGATGGAAGAGTTACAAGATGGCTCCTACTTTTATAGGAATTCAATATTACTCTGTTGGATAGATTAGGGAAACAAAATACAGTAGCTGATTTCTTGTCTAGGATTCAGAATACTAAAGAAGATTCTCCTATAGAGGATAAGTTTCCTGATGAATATTTATTTGCAGTAACTACTAAAACCCCTTGGTATGCAGATATTGCTAACTATTTGGTTACAGGGAAACGACCTCCACACCTATTTCCTAGTGAAAGAAGAGAGATTATTCAGGAGAGTTCAATATATTCATGTATTTCTAACGAATTGTTTAGAACAGGGCCAGATCTTGTGATCAGGAGATGTGTTAGGGAAGATGAAATTCCTGACATCCTCAAGGCATGTCATGATGAACTATGTGGCGGACACTTTGCTGATAAAAGGAAAGCCTATAAAATCCTCTCTTTGGGATATTTTTGGCCTTCCCTCTTTAAAGATGCAAAACAATATGTAAAAAGGTGCGACAGCTGCAAAAGAGTAGGGAAACCTACCCTTTCAAATTAAATTCCATTGCAACCACAGGTACTCATCGAAACCTTTGAAAAATGGGCTTTATATTTCATTGGACCTATTAATCCGCCATCTAAGCAAAAGAAGTATATATTGGTATGTACTGATTATGTCACTAAATGGGTAGAAGCCAAAGCGTTAGTTTCTGCTACTGAAAATTCAGTTGTTAATTTTCTTTATGAGGATATTTTTACTCACTTTGGTGTTCCAAGAGAAATTGTGACATATCAGGGAAGTCAATTCACAACTAACTTGGTGGAGAAGCTGATAGAAGAATACAAAATCAAGCACAGAATATCTACTCCTCACCATCCGCAAGCAAATGGTCAAGTAGAGTCTACAAACAAAGTTCTAGAAAGTATCATCACCAAAACTGTTCATCTACACAGAAGAGATTAGGCAAAGAGGCTTCTTGAAGCCTTGTGGGCCTACAGAACTACATGGAGAAATACAACAGGACATTCTCCCTATGAACTTGTTTATGGGAAAGAAGTCCTGTTGCTATTGAGTTCCAAGTCAAAACCTTCAAGATGGCAGTTCAGTTGGGGATGAATCTATCAGAAGCCCAAAAGCATAGAATGGAGCAATTGAATGAGCTAGATGAGATCATACAAGAGGCAATCATGAGAACTGATCTAGTTCAATATCAAAGAGCTAAGTGGCATGAAAAATACATTAAAGAGAAAAAGTTTCAAGAAAGAGACTGGGCATTGCTATTTGATTCCAATTTTAAAGACTTCAAAGACAAATTTTAGACTCATTGGCTTGGGCCATATGAGATTGACAAAGTCTTTAGCAATGGAGCGGTAAGAATCAAAACCATTGATGAACATCAAACCTCTCTTATTGTGAATGGCCATCGATTAAAGATCTACCATAAGCCACTCTCAAAAGAGGAATTTGTCAAAATCTTTCAAGATAGTTCTGTAATAAGGCTGATGAAGAAGAATCCTTCTTCTCCACCAGCCTATTTTTTATTCTTTTCTATTGTTCAAAAAAAAAATTAAAATAAAATAAAATAAAATAAATAAATAAATAAATATGTATAATCCTGAAAACCAATCACTGATTGGCAGTGTTATACAGAAAATACAAGGCGAAAATCAGGAACTCCTGACACCCTATATTTTCCAAAAACAAAAATCTCTCTCTTTCTCATTTTTCATTCCACTTCATCTCATTTTCATTTCACTCCATCTCATTTCCATTCCATACCACTTCATTTCATTCAACTCCATTTCATTCATTTCATTCCACTAATAAAAGCTTTATGACCATTTTTATTCAGTCAATCATCATGTATCCATCTCATTCGGTTATAAGATTGTTGAGTCAGTTTCCGCAGCTAGAGTGAGTTTCCCCAACTGCTCACTGATTCCGCAGCTAGTTGTGTTTCCGCAGCCAGCAACCTGTCATTTAACATTGGCAGTTAGATGATAGGTAAAAATAATAAAAATAAAAAAAATGCAGGTATGACTGAGGACATGGGACACCTAAAGGCATCAAAAAGGCAGCTGATCAAAGGTTATGGACAACAAGTGGCAAAAATTACAAGGTATGAGCAAAAATTTATTTCAAATGGCATTCAAAACACATTTTTGAATAGTTATTAAATCACAAGCTCAACTATATGCCTCCATAACCATTTCATTCCACAATATCCCTCCACAAATCATGCATTTATTTTTCCAATGGCCTCATGATTAATTCTCGGATCTAACTCAAGTTTGGATTCATTTTCACACTCCACCTGTAATTATGAGACGTGGTTGATTTGATTACGTTTCTCCTCCACCACATAGATTCCGTAGCTATTTCATTAATGTGCTTATATCTACTCCACATCCGTCCATTTTAAAAATTATGTCGTCACTCCCCTACTGTTTTTTTGAAGCCACAGCTACATTACCACCTCATTCACATAAGACTCCGCTCTATTCCGTGAATTCACCTCGATTGCCTGACCTCTGTTTTGCTTCCTATCCTCTGTTTTCCGCTTACAGTCACCGATTTTCTCCATAAACCCTGTTCATTCCCGCTAGTTCAGTTGTCTCACCTCCACTAAACCCTTCTCACGCAAACAAATTATAGAACAGAAGGAAAGAATGGGTCGGTTGTTGAGGGTGGAACTAGAGGGACCCAAATTTATGGAAGGATACCTGCAAGTCAAGAACATATTGAAAAAGGAAAAATGGCTTTGGTTTATTCAAAAGTTTAAAGGCTACACTAAGGAGGTTACAAAAGCTTTTGCGAGGTCTTTCAATAGCCTGGAGGTGGAAATTGGGGACCTCAAGTTTACAGTTACAGAAGCATCCGTAGCAGCTGCTACAGAACTCCCTCAAGAAGGTGAACGTTGGTTCAAGAACAAGAGCATTGGCGAGGAAGCTTGGAGAGTAATCCTACGTAACCTAGGTATGGATGTAACTATATTCAAAAGAGGAATTCCTGTTCATGCTTTAGAAGAGAAATGGGCCAGTTTATTGTTGGTTATTCAAAAGTTTATTACGTGTGAGGGCTGCTTTGGAGCAATGTATATGTATCATACTCGACTGTTGATGAACTTTTTAGAGAATCAAACCCTAAATCTACCTTACTTTTTATTGTTGAGCTTGAAAAAGATGGCTACAACAGTCTAAAAGAATATAGAGGATATAGAGCCCCACTTATATCATCATGGGCTAGTAAAAATTTTAATTGAAGACCAATTGAGGAAAAAAAGGGATACCTGGGAACGGTTTTTAGTGAGAAATTATTTTCAAGATCCACCTAAGGTGCTCCAAAGCAGTACAGTAAGGAAAAATAGGAAAAGGGAAACTAGTATAAGAATTCAAAACCCTCCTATTAGGAAAACCAAAGAATTTGATCAAGAAGAGAAGCTGAAAAGAACCAAGGATAAAAGGCAAAAGAAATTGAAAGAGAAGAAAAACATAGGGGATGTTTACCAAACACCAGAACCCTCTTTAGAAGAGGACCACCAGCCAGTATCTGAAAGGCTAACTCACCTCCAAGGACAATCAATTTCAGCCAGGGAGAAAGAAAAAGGAAATCAAATTATTGAGGGAGAGAGCATTAGCCCACAGCATTTAAGAAGAAGCATCAGGCTTAAGGGAAAGTGGAGGAAAACACAAAAAAAGGACCTCGGAACAATCTCCAGCTGGCCGTAGTTCACCTCATGCTCAGTCAAACATTGAAACCAGTCCTCCAGATGTTGACATGATTCCTTCTCGGCCAGACTATGAAATTAGTCCTCCTCAATAGGACTTTGGGGTTAGCCCAAGGAAAACTTTGCCCGAGATAGACCTGAATCAGTAGGAAATGTATGATTATATAGAATCCATGGAAAAGAAGGCCACAGAACCAAGCTCTTCATCCATACCTCATCGAGCACAAAAATCTCAAATCAAGTCATTGAAACAAGAAATTTTTTAGTTAGAGGTCCTAAACAGACATATTAAATTTGAAAATGAAGCATTAAAGGAGTAGAGTAGACTGGATAAGATCATTCATGACAATACCATGCTACATCTTGGACTATGGCAGAAAAAGAACAAGAAATTGAAGAAAAAGTGCAAGAAGATAAGTAGAGCCCTGATTAATCTTAAATTCAGATGCTTGATGAAGAAGCCCATGATGTTAGCAGCACCAAGAAAGAGAAGAAGGGGGTTGGATGTACTGGCAGAAGCTTCAGAACATATGGTTTGAAGGGGGGATAGTCAAAATTTTGGTTGCATGGGGACATGAAGCACCTTCACAATGGGGGTATGTTGAGTCCCAAACTTGCATCTTTCCTACACCTTTTTCTAGCTTCTTTCCATTTACCTGAACCTCCTAAGCCGTCAATATTATTTCATATTAGTTATAAAAGAGAAATTAAAGTGGTTTCTTGACTATGTCTTTATGTTGTTGCTTGAACTAGATTTTTGCTTATGAGTTGCAGAATCTTGTCACTTTCTGCAGCTCGGTCAACTTTTTGCAGCTGTTTTTGTTAAAGTCTATTTTGCAGGTGTCTTCAAGAAAATCAATCCACATGGGCAAGTTGGAAATGATGTGGACATGGTTCGTGTCCCATTGGTCTGGCTGGATTCGTCAGAAGAGGCCATAGTCAACGGTGGTCAAGCGGTGGTCAACGGAAGAATCCTACAGTAACAAGACTCTGTTTCCAAGCACGTGAAAGATTTCTGTGACTGTTTCTAGACTTCTAGAGGCATGCTGACACGTGTAGGCTGCCCACGACATAAATCCAACAAGCCGCTTTCATTAGATTGCATCATCTCGGCAGCCATGATGCTAGATCCGTGGACGTTGTCGTTCACGTGTCCTCTGTCAGCGCAGTTTTTAGGATATCAGTTATGTAGCTTTCTATTATAAATAATGCATCTCCATACACATAATAGTTAGACTTTTTGAAGGTATTGTTGATTGTTAATGAGCCCACTGTGCTGTGACATTGTTTCGTCGTTATGAATGCATTCTGAATATATGAGAAGACTCTATTTCTGAGCATAATTCGTGGTTGATGGTTGTTTCCCGAGGTTGTGCAGAGGGCCCCTGCACACGTCGAGGTTTTGTTTATTGCTGTATAGTTTCATGCTGTGTTTTTACGTTCATTATGCCATAGTCATTCACTTGCATATATTGCATTTCTTACAGTACTAACGTTTTATTTTTGTCCACAATTCTAAATGCTTTCCATTACTGTTAATGTTGATTAGTGTATTTGTTCTAGATTACAGTAGGTAGTCGGGGCATTTGCACATAGTTTTACAATGACTAATGACATGGAATCAGTTTTATCTTTCTATTGACTTATATTTCTTAGTTTTTAATTTCAGCTCTGTTTTGTTTATTTTAGTTCTATTCATTGGCTTTATTAGTTGGCTTAGATATTAAATTGCTCATGTCATTATCAGTTACCTCCAAAAACCATAGCGAGACTAATGGTGAGGGATTGAAGTATGAGTGTGTAATTTGATATTAGTTTCCTTTTCTGCAAATTAGATATTAAATTGCTCATGTCATTATCAGTTACCTCCGAAACCCATAGCGAGACTAATGGTGAGGGATTGAAGTATGAGCGTGTAATTTGATGTTAGTTTACTTTTCTGCAAATTAGATATCAGATTGCTTAAGTTGTTTATGATTACCTCCGAAATCCATAACGAGACTAATGGCGAGGGGTCAGAATATGAGTTGATGTAATTTCATTTTAGCTTTACTTTACTGGAAATTTTGGATTTCTTTGGGTGTAGTTTCTTTTGTATTTAGATAGCAGCAGCAGGGATAATCGTTTCATGATCAATAGTTCATTGTTTGTTTGACTAGTATAGTGGCACATTTTCATTTTCTTTTAGGAATTAATTTTATCATTGCATGTTTTAAACTCTTTTTAAGTTTGAAGTTTTGGAAATCATTATAAAGGACATCATTTCCTTGAACATTTATATCCATATTTGTCTTTTAGAATTTCCATCTCACATTAGGAAATCAACAAAGATAAACCCAAAACAAAATACAAAAACCAAAATCGACAAAAAGTAAGAGATAGGTTATCTTGCTCATATAGTGCGCCACACTTCGTCAGTTTACGAATCCCGGATTCACAAATTAATGTAGCAATTTAGGACACTCTAAATTGACCAAACAAAGGGTCAGTGTTATTAGTACTTTTATGTGTGGTATGAATATTAATCTTGTCGAAGACAGCATGGTTTCTGATAATCTAGTATCAAGGTTGTGGAAAGTGGTCTGGTCAAAGACGTTAGGGTTTTGGTCTCCCATAAGTCACCATTCTCACTTCTATATTGAGATGTCTGAATAGTATGATAAATTTTATGGTCAAAGAGGGAAGAATTACCAAGTTTTTTGGTCATTGACTATTGGAGTCACTGACACTATATTTACCCAAGACTCAGCCAAATTGGTCATGGTGTTATTCAAGTTTCTTGAACAAAACAACAGGGAAGGGAAGATAAGAATGTAAGGATATAAACCTCAGTGCCTAATAATGTTTAATGTTCTATGCTCATGTATTAAATGCATGATAACTGACTTACCACATTATTAAATTGACTTACCACAGTATTAAATGCATTCAGATGCTCTGTCACCGAGTCTCCATCTTTCATGCTCAGGTTATACATCTTTTTCCGCAAGAACAGTTTATTCACCAGAGACTTAGATTGGTACAAATTCCCTAACTTGTCCCACAAAGCCTTCGTCGTAGCTTCCCCTGATACATTCAGCAATACTGAATCTGAGAACACAATCGTATTGTGCTCTTTGCCTTCCGATCCAACTTCTTCCATTCTTCATCGGTCACTCCCGTTTGTTTAGTACCCGGATCTACCGCGATCCACTGATCTTTATCCACCAACAGATCCTCCATCTTGAGTTTCCACAACTCAAAACTCTGACCATTGAACTTCTCAATCTCTATCTTTCCGCTACTCGCCATCTCTTTCACCACCAGAATCGATCTCGCAGATCTCCCACTGAACAGGGCCTACCACAGGCCCGAGTGAAACCCCTCAGCAACAAAGGCGTCTCCTTGAAGCCAAAATAGCTCTGATACCAAATGTAGGTTTTAACCCCGTACATAAATTACCTGCATACGAATTCTAAATCACAGGAAAAATAAGAATGCGAGAGCATAACACATAAAACACACATACACAGAGATTTCCCACTGGATCTCAAAACCGAGATTACCAGCTTGATTTTTCATTATATTCCTTTCAATGTTACAATACATATTTATACATGCCAAAGCATCCAATACCATGGACCGGAAACCATAGGTAGGTTCGCCCAACCTAATATAGGGTCCAAAAAAATTTTTCTCAGGGCGCTGCCCCAAACCCCATAGAGGGGGGCTACTCGCCCCCCTCTAACCCCCCGGTTCACTACGTAGGTTAGTCGTGGAAAGAATATAACACAATCAAACAATCTTGCACTTGTTGTTTTCTTTCCACAGGGGGGCATAGGAGAGCTTAGTCATTTTTCCAGCCCTGAAACGCCCATTGTTTCTCTACACCAAGAGAACTTCTCAGAGCTCACAGATTTTGTCAATGCATCTACAGTATTCTTCAAAGTGTCCACCTTTACCAGCAACACCCTTTTTTCTTCTATCATATCCCTCACAAAGTGATACTGAACATCAATGTGCTTTGTCTTTGAATGATAAGCAGGGTTCTTTGCCAAGAAAATTGCACTTTGGCTGTCACAGTCTACCCTTATAGCTCCTTGTGCTAACCCCATACTTGAACACATCTCTGCAACCAAACTGCTTCCTTGCTTGCATGAGTGGCTTCCATGTATTCTGCCTCTGTAGTTGATAGTGCCACTACAGATT
>APFE030041524.1:165489-210959 GCA_000404065.3 Pinus taeda
ATGGGACCGAAAAAACCATCACGTCCAAAACCATGGACCAAAAACCATCGCGTCCAAAAAACATGTGCAAAAATCATGCACAAAACCATAGGTGGGTCCGCCCAACCTAACACAGGGTCCAAAACCAAAATTTTCTGGGGTGCTGCCCTAGACCCCATAAAGTGGGGTTACGGGTACCCCTCAAACACCCTGTTAACTATGTGGAAAGAATATAACACAACCCAACAACTTCTATATTGAGATGTCTGAATAGTATGATAAATTTTATGGTCAAAGAGGGAAGAATTACCAAGTTTTTTGGTCATCGACTGTTAGAGTCACTAACACTATATTTACCCAAGACTCAGCCAAATTGGTCATGGTTTTATTCAAGTTTCTTGAACAAAACAACAGAGAAGGGAAGATAAGAATGTAAGGATATAAACCTCAGTGCCTAATAATGTTTAATGTTCTATGCTCATGTCAACTATTTTGGCCGATTACCTGTGATTTGCACCATTAAACTCTCTGTCAGAGGATGGAATCGCGCGTTTAGAATCAATTATTTTTTGCAGCTTCTTCCAATGTTCTTCCAAGCTAGACAAAGGACGACCATTCAAGAAGTCAATCCATGTAGCTACGAAGGTGTCCACTACGGCAGTTATGAAAGGCTGATCCCATCGATTTCCCTACCATATAAAGGCCTATTTAGTCAACTTTCTAGTGAAATAGGCAATATGGATGCCTTGAGAAAGTCAACCTTTTCGACAATATGTTATCCAGGATGGTTCCTGGTTACATAGCCAGCTTCACATAGCTTCAAGAACTCAATCTCGCCGACAATGTTTTCACGATCCCGTAAAGTGAAGCCTACAGGTTTGAATATTAGACCAACAATATGTCAAGTATTATGGGTTACAAATAATTGTTAGGAATTTTACAATGGATATAAAGCTCCGTGGAATTGTATATTTGGCTCACTAACTGTGGACTTGTTCATTATATTTTCTGGTGCCACTCGGTAAGTTTTATTCTGAGTCTCTCTCAAATTACTCTAATCACTATGGTAATTTGATCTTGGCGCTGACTTTAATTAGGCCATGTATTTATGTATTTACTACAATTTCCATGGTAATTTTGACCTTAGGCCTCTGCACAAACTACTTTGATCTTGAGCCTCACACAAATTACTCAAACAATTTATGGATTTTCTTTTATTTATTTTGTTTATAAAAAACACACTTTCCATGGGATATCAAAAAGTACAATCCCTTGGTTGCATTGTAGCACATTTAATAACTTGAATAACTTGGTTGAGAATAAAATCTCAGATATATCTTAGACCTTTAAAATATCTTGAAACTTAACTAAATCATATTTTAATATGGTCAAACAAATTAAAGGACAAAACATACCACACAATACCATTAGACACCTCTAATATGGAAACTTACCCAACATCTAATAGTAGAGCTTCCTTAGATAACATATCCGCCATGGCATTATTTTACCCATATGTATGAAGAGCTTGCACGTCATCTCATTATTTCCCCTATATGTATGAAGAATTTGCACATCATCGTATTGCTTTTCTAGCTAGCGGATTTTCCCTTGTCATGATTATAAATTAAGGACCGTTAAGGCAACTCTTCCAATGAATCAGTCCACAAGGAATTTGGAATCCCCATATAATTTGAATACTTCGACATATGTCCAAAGGGAAATCCTCATGGCACACCACATAGCAAGGAGTTCAACTATAAATTAGGTCATGGCATATACCTAGTTTGTATTAAATCATTAGATAATGGGAGAAGAAAATGACTATACCTACATCACAAACACCCCTTTGACTAGCTCAATCAAACAATCCCCATACTATACCAATTGGAAGCTCCATATATTCAATAAGCCTGATCTTCTTCCCTTTCAATGGTTTCACTTGCTCAAGATAAAACAATCTTGCATTATGTGCAATAACTTTAGAGAAAACTATAGAGTCTTCAAATAGACAACTTTTTTTCCCTAACCAAATTCCCCATAATACAAAGATTGGAAGGAATTCAAGGGAAAAGGAAATAAACCTTTGATTCCAAGTTTAGAGACACTCTTTAACTGAGCTTCCATTCCATTAGGAATCATGGTTAAAACATGAGAAAAATATATTCCAAACATAAATTACAAAAGGACAATGAATAAATAAATGAACAATAGACTACTCTTTCATTCAACATAGAACAAATAATCCAGGACCTACCTAACCTTGCTTAACAAAAATATACCAATTCAATATTTTTCCTTCCAACAACAACCAAAGGAACAACCTACATTTAAGGGGGCATTGTCCCTTCCATAGTAATATGTGCCACCATTTTGAAGAAGCAAGAAGATTATCTTGAATAAGTGCATCATATCTAGATTTGGCTATTACAATTCAACTTTGTTTATCTTAGACCACTTGATAATGTCACCTTCCTCTTAGTTAATTACAATACTAACTTTACCAAAATTCAATACAAAATAGATCCATTCTCAAGCATGAGATGAGTCAAAATCTTGAGTTGAAAGCCACTCTTGACTATTTAAAGTGACATTTACCTTCCTAGCAACATCAATGATAGTAATATAACTAGATGATTTAAAAACTCCACTAGCCTAAATATATTTTATGGTGACCATTGCATCCTATCCACGGGTCATAACCAAGAAGAACTTTAGCCCTGTTCTAAATATTCCACAAAATCCATTTCTCCAAAGCTTTCACACCACTTACCAAATTCTTCCAAATTATAGAACCTCCCCTAGTCACTTTTGGATCTTGTTTGATCCAACCTACAACTGACAAGGATTTCAAATATTTCACCCCGATTACTAGACTCCATAGACTATTGTGAGAAAACATACTCCAACAGCTCTTGACTACAAGAGCTAGGCCAAATCTCTCCATATTATGCAAGCCCCAACACCCCAAAGACTTTAAAAGAAACAAATTGTTCCAAGACACTAGTGTCATTCTTCTCCCATGCTTCTTTCCATTCCAAAGAAAATAAATACATAACTCTTTTATAACACCTCAAATATTTTTAGGAATTTTTGCTAAAGTCAACCATAAGACTAATATTCTTTCCAAGGCCGATTTTATTAAAGATCATATGGCCTCCTAATGAAAGCCATCAATTGTAGCAATGAAAAGTGTGTTTTTCCACCTCTTTAACAAGCTAGGACAAATTTTCAGTTTGATAATTGTTATGCTTTATGAAGAAAGCAAGATATTTAAAGTTTTCATTTAAAGAGCCAAACTTGACAGGAAAGAATTCTTGGATCATATTCACTTGGGCTTCATCCAAGTTGTTGTTCAAACAAATTTATTTTTCCAAGCTTTCCTCCATGCCTCATGCCGCACAAAAACAATGCAAAATCCCTTTGAATATTTTCGATTCCTCAAAAATACCCAAGCTTAAAAGCAAAGCATTAGTGTGATTTATCTCCATCTCCTAACCAAAGTCTACTCCTTTAATTTTACCCTCTAATTTTCCTCCATAATTAATATACTCAATCCTTTAATGATGAGTAAAAAATGAAAAGGTAATAAGGGACTGCCTAGATGAGTGCCATGTGAAATTGTAGAAAAATATGATGGCTCACCATTAACTAGAACACCATAATTGGTTGTTCTCACACAACCCATTATCTAGGAAACCACATCAAACTTCAAACCAATCCGAAGCAAGATCGGCATGAGAAAGGACCAGTCCACTTTATCATAAGCTTTCCTCAACTCTATGTTCATCATAGTAGCTAGAATGTTTTTGCATTTAATGGAGTGCATGTCTTCCTAAGCCAAGCCATAAGCATCATGGATCTGTTTTGGAGAAGAATTTTGAGGAAATATTTTTGTATATGTGCAGAGGCAAACCACAAAGAAGGATACCACGTAGAAAAGTTAGGGAAGGGTCAATGCGTGAAATGTGAGAAAGAAAGAAAGATGTTAGGATTAGGTTGTGAGTTTTTCCCCATGGTAATAATTATTGCCCATAGCGAAAGTAGGTTGTTCATCAACTTTGCACCCTAATGTAAACTATGAATAGATAAATCTTCTATGTAATAAGGAGCCATGCATATGTGATAGACATGGATAATTTAGTATTCTAATCATGTAGTTGATTTTTTGTAAAGGTTTCACACTAACAAATAATCTATTATGCTCGTGAGGTATGACAATTGAAATGTAATGGAGATATTGCAATATTAATGAATATCTTTTTTTATTCCTCTGTCTATGCATAATGTATTGAACTATTTTTGTTTATGTTTTCTATTTCTGATGAACATAATGGATTTACTGTGCAAAAAGGTGTATACCTAAAGTTTGGGTTTTAAATGACTAAGATATTGGGAAAGACTAATGAAAACTGCAAAACCTAAGTCTCCTTCATCACTACATATCTATTTAGGGTCCTATAATCCCTCATAGATGCCTTGGGTGAGACTTCACTTGCTAATGGGTGATGTTGAAAGGACTAGTGTATGAGGGGTTTTGTTGGCTATTTCACATTGAACACAAGTATGCCCTCTATGCTCGAACATATGGTTTTTTTTCTAGGACCAAGATCCATGATTGAAAGAGATGTGGAGGAAAACTAAAGAAGAAATAAAATAGTGGGTAAATATGAAGGAACACGAATTTGCAACAGAACATACCAAAAACCCAAAAATAGATTTGAAAGAATGGTTGTGAAAGTATGCCTTTATAATCTTACAAAAAAAATTCTTTGTTGAATTCTTCACTATTCTAGTTGAGTGGTTGCTACGACTATCAGAAAAGGTTGGAAATTGGTGCTCTATTGCACCATACTAATGGAATCGAGAAATAATATGAAGAGTAAATTTTGTGAGTAATAAAGTCCCATGTACAATTAATTTCTAGATAGATAGCATATTGGAGCGTTACATTGTTGACTTTTCAATAGAAGGCACTCATTCATATAATGCAACTAAGAGAGAAATTTTCAAGAGACAGTGATGGAGTTTCTTGAGATCATTATTCACCTAGATAAATATTTTATTGTATGAAAAAAGGAGTAATGTAAATGAAATCCAAGACCAAGAGTGGTTATTTTTCTTTGCACACAATGGGGAGACTAGGGGTTGATGAGTGGATAGCCTGAGGGAATAAGGGTGAGGTATACAATAGACCAAGATGATCTTAGGATGCCGATACATCAAATATCTAAAGGAACAAAAGATAAATGGAGGGTTAGATAACATACAATGACATAGGATGAAAGCACAACGGAAGAAGCCAACAGAGTGTTTCGCAGCGGAGCAATATTTTCACACAGTAGTGAATTAAGAGATAGGCTTGCGTTAGAACCTGAGATAGATAGAAGGATAGTAAGAGAGTTTAGAAAAGGAACAAGAAGGAAACACACATATATTGGGAATAAGGAATAAGTGCAAAACATCTACTGAGTTCCGTTCCATACATAGAATATAGAGAAGAATTAAGCAACAAAAGAAGAATGACCAAGGAAGGAAGCCCTTGACTCAACTTAGAATGAGAAGAAACAATGGATCATAGTAACCTTGTGTAGGCCATGTCTTGCATCAAACCGATGAACCCGCACACATCACCAAACAAAGAAGTAAGATCATCCAGTAAGTTGTTGTAGTTAGTGAGAAGAATAGTAAAGATGGTCAAGAAATGGAAGTAGTCATACAGAACCCAAGGTACCTTTGAATTAGCCAAAAATATCACATATAATAAGTTTGTAAAGAACCATGATGGATGTTCATCCTTCCATGTGAATGCCATATTTTAACGATGTCAAGTCAAAGGACCCTCAGAAACATCTTCTTGTGTTCAAGGAAACATACATTGTCAAGTAGGTGCAAGATGAACAAGAAAAATGTAGCATAGTTGGAGACCACTTTTAGGGATTACATGTTAACCTGGTATATGAAATTCAAGAATATCATGACAGGAGGACAAGGATATCATTGGGAGACATCATGTAGGATTTCCTAAAGTAGTTCCAAAAACCAAATGTGGAGTCTAAGTGTATTGCAAAAGTCAAGAAGATTTAGCGGGATGTTAGAGAGTTAGTATGGGAGTATGATCAATGGTTTAATTTTTTCTTGGATTGGTTACTGTTTCCAACTCTAGACATGTAGCATATGGAATAGTTTATTGTATGTCTATTGTTGCGTACATGCGTTTAGTTATTAAATACAATTTTTTTGCACAACTTGAAGCTTTATGAAATACTATGAAGTTAGAAGCATCCCCGACAGGTAGTGAAAATAACGTAATGAAGGTGCAATTCCACTTGCAACTAGAAGCTTTAACTATATAGTTGGAGGACCTAACAAAAGGAAAAGAGAATTGTGAATAATTTTGGTGCACTATATGCAAGGAGGGCCATTATAAGAATGAGTTTGCAAATATGACAACATACATGTCCATAGGAGCTATGAATCCATTAGCACATGATAGGGTACTATGGCATTGTTAATTTTTCTTAGGACTGTATTGTTCTTTGCTTTCATAATTTCATTTCATTATTTCCGTATTAAATTTACCCCATAAAATCATATCATTATTCAAATTTATGAAATTATTCAACAACATATGCAATTGTGTAGAAAGAACAACATCATCATCAATGCAACGAAACATAAAGGAACAATAGAAGAAAAAACATTCACACATAGAGACACCAAGATTGGTGAGAGACCAGTTTGGAAGAACCCACTTTGGGGAAAACCCTTTAAAATTATTCTTCTTATTAGATTGTCATTTAATGATTCAGTAAAAGAGAGTACAATGATACATATATTCAATCATAGACCTATCCAACAAAATCATCTAAGAAATATCTATAAGATAAACCTAAAAATGCTAATAACCGAAACCTTTCTTCAGATGTTTGCGGTCAACTATAATTGTCTTCGGTCAACTGCCAAACATAGTGGTAACCTCACGAAAACTTCATTCATCTAAAAAACCAAACCCTAGGTACAAACTAGAAGGATGATGTGAAGTGTGTGTAATTCAAAGGCTTCAACCACACAAACGAGCCAACCTTCATGTGGTTGTAGCCAATATTTCTCCGTGACATGCGTGACTTTGACCAAAAACCCTAAAATAGAGATTTGAGCTTCATCTCCTACAATTTCACCTTCATGTGAACCCATTCCTCCACGGACATGCCTCAAGCCTATGCGAGCCAAAAATAAGAAAGATAATAGAATAATGATCCAATATTCTTTTTCCAAATGAGGTCGAGGTCACTTGTATTTATAGCCTTCCAAGGGTGTCCAATTTGTTTTAGGGTCATCTTGATCAAATATGCACAAGTGGGATTTTAAATCAAAAACACACTTTCCTTAATCCAAATTGAGAACTTCAATAGTAATCTCATCCCATGGTTGCAATTTTTCATTGAGCTATCGAATTAACAGGCATGAGGTTTGTAAATTTTGGGGACATATACCAACATCTTATCCGATGATGTAGAAGTATCAGAGTTCAATTAAGAGACTGGTTTGTGACTTTTGCAAGTTAGTAGGACATGATATACATACCTTTCGCACATTAAATTTAATGAGAGAGCACACCACATATACGCAAGAGGTACAAGAGGTAGAAGGATCTGAGGCTACAACACCAATCTATAACACACCTAAAATGTATAATCTAGGAAGATATCAAGGGATGCAGAGATGAGGATAGGGATTTCAAGGTAGAGGTAGAAGAGGATTTGGAAGAGGAAAGGGCCTGGTCATTTGTTATAGCTATAGGAAACTGGGATATATTACACGAGACCACTCTAACCCTTGCATGACCTATACCTATTATAAATAGTTGGACCATGCTACCAAATACTGTCCACAGCTTATTGTGAAGTGGGAGGAGAAAAAGGGATAGACGGTGTAGACGATAGCTACTAAAAAGTACACTTATCAAACACAAATAAGAGAAATTTGTGAGAATTATGATGCATCTTTTGTCCTTCATGGAAACTCACTTGTAAAAAAATTCACAGGTTAGTTCAGAGGTGACAAAATGAATGCAACAAAATACCATAACGATGGGTCAAAGGTTTACGAATCGGAATGAGAAGGTCGATACAAGAAATTGTTGGCATTATGAATTAGGTGTTTTCCTTAATGGAAACCTACTTGATGACTTGTCCTTGATCACAACCTATTTGATGAAATGGAATCCTACTTGATAAGTTGTCTATTGATCTACTTGCTAAAGGTATAAACAGGTTGTGCTTATAGATGTGACAAAATGCATGGAAGTTCACAGGAATCTATTCAAAGGAATGATAAAGTTGGAACTTGGAAGTTGAAATATATATTTATTGATATATATGTGGATAAATATATCCATAATCTTTGAAATGAAGTAGGCACACAATTGCAACACGTGGTTCCTTACACTCTATAGCAAAATGGGGTGGACGAGAGGAAGAACAAATCATTGAAAGAGATGGCTAGTTTCATGTTGCATGTAAGATTTCTTCCATCAAAATTGTGGGATGAAGCTATCAATTGTTCTTCATACATTCAGAAAATATGTCCTCATAAATATGTTACGGCAAAAACACCTTTTGAGGCTTGGACTAGCATGCAAACTGAAGTCAATCATTTTTGCACTTTCAGATCTTGAGCATGATCCACATTCCTATAGAGAAGAGAAAGGATTTGGAGCCTCAGAGAAATGAATGTATGTTCATTGGATATTCCAATGAATTCAAAGGGTACAAATTGCTTGATATCAACACTGAAGAGCTTCGAAAGGAGCATAAAGTTTGAAGAAGATCCTTTCCATGCACTAGTAGAAGAACTTGTTACAAAGTTACCCTCACCACAAGTTGATGAATATGAAAATAATATTCGAATAAGATTTCTAATGTAGATGAGCCTTGCCTGCAACACTTGTTGGACCACTAATTTTTTAACATCAAGATAATACTATCTCATGTAGTTCGAAAGATTCTCGACAACCTTCAGCACAAAAATGACACAACATGAATGATTTATTAGATGATCTTGCTACTAGACTTTAGTTTGAGGAAGCTCCACAAGCAAATCCATGCATGCATTTGATCCACAAACTTATACAAAAGCAACTGGGCATCCTGTGTGGGAACCAACTATGGATGGTAAATACAACTCTCTCTCAGAACTAGACTTAGGACCTAGTTCCCCTAACTTCCAATCATAAACTTGTTAGATGCAAGTAGGTTTACCTAACTAATTAAGCAGTAGATGGCCAAGTTAGTCAATATAAATCATGGTTGGTGGCCAAAGGTTTTCAGCAAGTACATGATGTTGACTATGATGAAACTTTTGCTCCAATGGGAAAAATGGATTCTATTTGGCTAGATCTCTCCATTGCAACAACAAGTTAGTGGAAGGTGCATCATATAAATGTTTAGAATTCCTTTCTTCACTGTGATTTCTAGGAGGAAATCTAAATGGAGCAGTCACAAGGGTACATGCAATATTCATCTCTTATAAGCAAACTAAAGAAATATCTATATGGCCTCAAGAAAAAACCTAGATCCCAGTATGCAAAGATGGATTCCTATTTGTTGCATCAAAATTTTGTATGCTGCAAATCTAATTTCAACGTTTATTTTCTAAAGAAAATTGACTCTATGTTGATCATAATACTATATGTAGATGTTCTTTTGAAAATAGGTAGTTCAATTTTTTCCATTGTTGAGATTAAAACTATATTGCATAAGAAATTTGTTATGATAGACATCAACTTGCTCAATTTATTCCTTGGACTAGAGATCAATTAGAATGGTTCTAGGATTACCATTTCTCAGACAAAGTATGCTAGAGATCCTTTGGCACCATTTCACATGAGTGACTGCAAACCAACAACCACACTTTTTTTATTAGGGGTAAAGTTTGAGGATGGAAAAGACGCATCATTGGTTGATTACGCATTGTACTATTAACTTGTGGGAAATCTTCTTTATCTCATGCACTCCTCCCCTGATCTCTCATATGTTGTAAGAGTAGTTTCCCGATACATGCATAAGCCATATGAGTTACACTGGAAAGCTGAAAAGTGCATCTTTGATATGTTAAGGTGGCAACCACCAATGGGACTCATTATGCAGAAAATTGTTCTTCAGATCTCATTGGGTTCATAGATTTAGACTCGGTTGGCAACAACCTTGATCACAATTCCACCTCCATTTATGTACTTAGTTTAGGATCCAACCCCATTTGTTGGTCAAGCAAGAAGCAAGTTGCCATTGCTTTATCATCATCAGAGGCCGAGTATAGAGGAGAAGTCAATGACGCTATTCAAGCCATTTGGCTTAAGCATTTCCTTGATGATCTTGGTATCATTGTCCATCATCCAACTGTCATATGGTGTAATTAGAGTACACTAAAGTTTTACAAAGATGTAGTGCGGTGACAATGAACCAAATATATCGAGATCCACAGTCACTACATCAAATAATTGATTCACAATGAGGTCGTTAATTTGCAGTACTATTCCAATTCTAAGCAGATTGCCAACTTCTTCACCACGACTTTTTGTGAGATCATCTTGAGATGAATGACACAACTGCATAAGAATTGTCTTTTCTTTCAGTTTTGCATTGTATTTTGAGGGGGGGTTTTCTTCCCCCCTAGGTTTTCCCTCTTTCATGTTTCATGCATATTAAATGGGTACCTAAAATGGCCTTGTTGTTGGGACTCATCAATCTCGCATCATACTCAACTAAGTTATGCTTAAGGGGTCATGTTGGTGTACATGCACATTAGTTAGCTTGAGTTAGCTTGAGAGCCGACATTCTGTGTCACACACATTAGTTATCTTTAGTGTTTATATGTGGTGTACATGCACATTAATATAGCATAAAGCACACTTAGATTTAGTGAACGTTAGTGCTTGCATGTAGTTAAGCTTAACATAGTTGATTTATGTATTGATTCTCTCATCAATATTGCGATATCAAATTCATTCTCTCTTCCAATTTTCCTTTTCAATTCTTTCAAGTTTATGCAATTATTCATGAGGTAGGTTCTTACCTATTCTCTAATAATTTTATAATAACCCTAAGTTCCATGGGTTGAGGTTGATGCATGTACCTTATGTTGTAGCTTTGACGACTCTTAGGATTTGGGAAGAGTATGTGACTATGATTATTGTGACTTCACTCGGGATTCCAGGAGCCATCCAGATTAGCAACAAAATTAGCATAAGAGATGAGGTTGTACATGCAGTGACTAGGCTATCACAGGATGGTGAAGGCACATCGCTCAACTTCTAGGAACAACCACGATGACTACAACAACTTTATTCATTAAATAATGATGTAATGTTAAGCGGGACTCATATTTAAAAACCCTAGGTTGTCAAACTTTGTTAAAATGCATCACAATATGTAATCATGTATGACACTCAATTAAAAAGTGTAGGTATAGTTAATAATGCTATTGAGCATTTGTTGCATATGCAAACATGAACGCTATCTAGAGTTTGTTGCGTATGCAAACTGAAGAGGGATTCACAAGCCTTGGGGGCACATAGGAGAATGCCAATAGGAGGACGTTTCATAAGCCTAGACAAATAGTGATACCTGACAATTAACAAATGTCCTAGTAAAATTATAATGAGGTTTATAAATTTCATAATTTAAATGAATATACGATTTAGAAGGTGAGAAATTTAATTATGAAAATTTAATTATTGTTAACAACAGAATTATGAGAATATGATGGCATTTTTAATTTTACACTATTAAATCAAAAATTGCAGTTAAAAAAAAATAATAGATAATTTTTTCATATAAGCCAGCATGTTGAAGTAAACATAATAGCAATAAAACGATAAACTTATACTAATTAAATGCACTTTAATTATAAAATTATTTAATTATGTTAAACAAAGGTCAAACAAGAGTGTAATACATAATAGCAATAAAACTATAAACTTATACTAATTAAATGCACTTTTAATTATAAAATTATTTAATTATGTTAAACAAAGGTCAAACAAGAGTGTAATTAAAGCCATCCTCATCCTACAGTTTAAATACACAAAAATGTAATAAAAACCGGAAAAATGTCATAAGGTTTTCTATATTCAGGTACATGTCTCTGCCTCGTATAACTATTTAAGCTCTTCAAGGTAAGAATATGTAGAAAATGAAGCAACACGCAGTAAGACAAGAATAATTTAAGCTCTTCAAGGTAAGAATATGTAGACAATGAAGCAACACGCAGTAAGATAAGAATAGCATTATAGGATGTTCGGACACATGTTACAAAAGATAGATTATAACAACAGAAGACTGAGGTCGTGTAGATTGCTTCGTCACATGCTACTATAGTTCGGGTAAAAGAGAAGAAACAATATTTTGGTGTATTACACACCTATCAAGTGAAACTAAGCTGATACCAATAATATCGATGTATTTACACAAAAGTGCACAGCAAAGTGTTAGGAAATGAGAACAATACTGCTAGAGAAATATACAAATAATATACCAATAATATTAAGGACATCAGTTCTGGAATGAATTATAAATCTATATTTCCAAAAGTATTTGTAAATTTATGCCATTTACCAATTTAAATATAAATTATATCGCAAAATAAATTTATGGCGTATTTCAATGATTCGATCTCGTGCCTCAGACTTCGATATTGAATATTGTCCTGATGATGATTTGCTAATTTTAAGCATTTGGCAGCAAGGATTTTGTCCTGTCCTGGAATCATCACCTTGTAGACCATGTCGGATGTGCCAGAGCCGATGACGTAATCATCACTGAAGTTGTCTGTAGCTTCCACTATATCTCTGTATTTGACTATACCGAGTTGTCCATCTCCTGAAAAAATAGTACACTTCTTGTGTCTATTACTTTTCGGCTTTGACGCTTTTAAAACGTATAGCAGCGCAAGCATGAGAACAGTTAGGGTCCCAATACAGGCAACGGTAATCCCTGCCACTTGGGCTGAGCTGAATTCTTCCTTTTTACCTGCTACTTCTGAATCCGAACAATTGTTCCTTGTTGGTGGTCCGTAAAGGCCTGGATTACCCTCAAATGCATTCTGCGGGCCTTGTAAAAATGCCCTTAATGAAGGAATGGCCCCTGTGAATAGGTTGAAAGAGAAGTTGAAATGATCTAGGCTTATCATATCTGTGAGAGATTGAGGAATATTACCAGACAGGCGGTTAAGGGAGAGGTCCAAGGATTCAAGTAACTGCAAGTTTCCTATCTGAGGAGGAAGAGATCCAGATAGATTGTTCCAGCTTAGATCCAACCCATATCTGAGACTGGCTGCAAGCTTTCCCATCTCCAAAGGAATGGTCATGCTCAGCTTATTTCTAGCCAGGTATAGTTCGCTTAATTGTCTGCAATACCCCAGGGAACTGGGGATTCTTCCTGTTAATGCGTTTACACTCAAGTTTAATGTCAACAGATTTGTAAGATGGACCAAGGCTGCCGGTATGCTTCCTTCCAACCAGTTTCCGCTCAAATCTAAAACCTCCAAATTAATTAAGTTCCCTACTGCTGGAGGAATGGTTCCACTGAGATTATTGCGGCTCAAATTGAGCCTTCCGAGATGCCTCCAACTTAGGCAATCTACTGAAAAACCCTCGGGGGATGGAGCCTGTAAGATGATTTTCATAAACCCAAAAAGATCTCAAATTTTCCAGCAGGGCTATCTCCCATGGTATCGTACCTTCTAGGGAGTTCACATAAACTGCAATGGCTTCGAGGCGGCTGCAGTTGCCGATGGAAGAAGGGATGGTACCCGTCAAATAGTTTCAGAACAGCGTCATCTGCACAATGTTTTTCAGATTCCCATTTTCCCGTGGAATCTTTCCTTGCAATCCGGCAGTGTCGAAATACGAAAGTCGCAGCCGACTGCAATTGCCGATTTCGGGCGGTAGAGAGCCACTGAAATTGTTGGAGTATGCGCTGATTGTATCAATTTTGGCAATTGTTCGGATAGACGAAGGAATGATACCATTGAGATTATTCGTATCCACAGCGAGCGTAGTCAGGCTTATTAGATTACCCACTGCAGGTGGAATAATACCTGATATATTGTTGGTACTCAAATTCAGAACTGTAAGAAGGCTACAATTCGCGATTTCCGGAGGGATGAAGCCCGTGAAGAAATTGTTGGCGAGATTGAATTCTCGAAGCTCTGTGCAGTTGGCTAACTGACTAGGAACCGTGCCGGATAACCTATTTCCCGAAAGGTCGAGCTTCTCCAGGGTGGCAATCTTGCCAACTGCACTGGAAAGACGACCAGACAGCCCTTTGTATGGCAGGGAAATTGATGTGACCCGCCTTCCATAACTGCTGCAGCCTACACCTTCCCAGCTACACGGATTGACATCAGAAGAGCTCTCGTTTCTCCAACTTGAAAGAACATTCGGAGGAACTGCAAAATATGACTTGATTTGTAAAAGGGCCACTCCATCCGCCGACAGAGTGTTAGCGCTACAAATAAGTGCAGGTAATGGGCCAAAATAATTGACCTGGGTATGAAGGACAATAAACATTAATATTAGTAGACACGGAAGATTGTATCTTTTCATTCTCATCTTGCCTGCTCTGTTGCTTGGATCAAGCAACATCATGAACAATTGGCTAAGTGTCAGTGGCTCCTCCTGCCATGAACTATTTATAACTAATTATTTATTTATATGAGAACCGTGAGAGACTTTATGTGATGGTGGTGAGAAGTTGAATCAAAGTAATACTACCCCTTTCCACCAAAGTACTTTCCATGCAATTCAAGCCATAAGATTTGGTGGTCTTTGTTATTAACATACACAGAACCTTCGCTGATAAGGAAATTCCAACTGTAAACATCTGCTTGGAGCTTGTAGTCGTCCGCATGTGTTACCTGCTAATTATTGAAACAAAGACTAGACTCCACCAAGTCTTTGTGCAAATCTTACCTTCATTGTCCGCATGTGTTACCTGCTACCACAACGGATTTCAGATATTGTTGCAAGTTTATTATTGAAACAAAGATTAGACTCCACCAAGTCTTATCTTGATTGCGTTTTTGGCACGGTTGAATGTCACATGTAAGTCTCAAAAGCATGTGTTACGACTTTGCTTGCACCATGCTTGAAAAGTCACTCAAACAAACAAAGGTAGTCTACACAAATCGCCCTCCTCATACCCTTTTGGGCGCGTCACCCAGAACAGACAATGATATCTTTTTGGACGCGTCATGAAAGTTTGCGTGCAGAATGAATAGTCACACGTAGACTAGAGCAAGTTTGCATGCACATGAAAAGTCACTCAGAACAGAGAAACGTCGCCTTTTCGAACACGTCAAGAAAGTTTGCGGTGCAGCCTGAAAAGTCACTCGGGACGGACACCTCAAGCAAAATCCGTCCAGAATAGTCACACGTCAAGAAAGTTTGCGTGCAGAATGAATAGTCATACGTAGACTAAGAACAAACGTGTCCTTTTCAGGGAAAGTTTGTTTTGCACATCAAAATTCACTTACAACAGACAAAGGCAGTCTTTTCCACGCGTCAGGGAAGTTTGTGCTAAGCTTTTGAGCAATAAAAATTCAACCTCAAGACAAACCTGGCATTTTCGACGCGTCAATAAAGTCATTCAAGAGAGAGAAAGGTACATTAGACAAATCACCCAGCTCAGACCCTTTTCTCGGCGCCTGAAGCAAGTCAGTGAGAACAAACTGCTCAAGAAAAGTTTGCTGGCATATCAAAAGTCACTTAGCACTGACAAAGACGGTATTTTCCACCAGTCAAGAAAATTCAACAGCAATGAAAGACGGTGTTTCTGAGCAATGAAAATTCAATAGGTAGACAATGCTACCGAAAAATCTCCCAAATATTGAATTCAATGAATCTGTCATTGTTTTTCATCTCATTGGTTAAAAATCAGGCAAATATTGAAACTCAAGATTTTTTTTCTATGTTATAGATGTTGAAAGTGTTGTTTATATTAGAATTAGATTTTAAGAATTTCAAATTTTAATATGGGAATATTCTTCTTCTAATATAGCATTTACTGATATGTGGTTTGTTAGTTAGATATAATATTTTATGTTATTTTTAATATATTAAATTAATATATTTGATCAATATAGTTGATATATATTCAATTAATATATATATAGTTGATATAAATTTAATTTAATTAATCAATATGGCTGATACCACCAATACTTGTTTCTCTTAAATCAAAATATTATTCAATACTTTTTAAATCAATATACATATTAAATCAATGCATATTAAATCAATAATACTTCAATCATTAATTTATTTAATCAATAAGTTATTACGGATGCCAACACTTCGCAACTCACATTTAAATATACTTTAATAGATAAGTCACTGTCCCCAACACTCTTTATATCAAATTTAAATTTATTTTCACTTTCATTTAAATTCAAACTGTTCACGCTTTCTTACATGATAGTTGTTGAAGAAGCACTAAGATAAAGCATATCCTCAGTATATTATCTTATTTTCACTTTCATTTAAATTCAAACGGTTCACGCTTTCTTACATGATAGTTGTTGAAGAAGCACTAAGATAAAGCATATCCTAAGTATATTCTCTTAAGATTCAATCTTTACGTCCATTTAAAAAAAAAAAACAAATGTCGATAATCTTACATCCATGGTCTCATAATTAGAAGTCGCTCCACGAAGAACAAATAATATTGGCATATAAACTTTGTTGTTGCCATTCCATCTTACATTGGGTGTGCTGGTATTTCATGTTTTCCAGTAATCCCTTACACAATTGAAGAGTTTTGGCTCCACACATCATATAGCCATATCCATATGAGACTTGGTGGCTAGCTGTGGTGTTGATGACCCAACTATTCGAAGGATAGTGAAGAGTATAGTCTGTAGGGTGAGCTATGAGATATCTTTGATGGGTAGTGTTAGCCCTGAGGTGCAGTGCTGCTATTTTAACAGAAATGTCCCCTTTTTTAGCTCTAACGGTCCAAGTCTTCTCTTGCTCCGCTTTGGCCATAAGCCGAACTTCAAAAATTGTACACCCGCGCTCATAAATATCGGTGGATTCGCTTTTGGTTCATCTCCTTTCTGCTGCACTCTCTATTCTCTGATCTTCGTCGTCGATCTTCCCACTGATCTCATAGTCCACACTTCATCCAACTAACGTTATGCGCTCACCTGCTTCGACCAATCACCACTGTTAGATCATGTCCGCCATATCTAACGGCTATAGTGCATATCGCTCGGGCAACAAGAGAGAGGGATACCCGCCCGATAAAGCGCTTTCCTCTCTCTCTCCTCCGCTGCTACGTGGCGCTCGAGGAATGGAATTGGGCAGGCTCTGACCCTTATCACTTACCACCCGATCACTGTCTAATATAAACCACATTCCACTTGAGTAAATCACTCGCAGGTGTTATCCTTCGAGCACCTCCTCTGCCCGATAGTTGTTCGATCTGCCCATATAAGATCTGACGGCTCGGAGTTATTCCGCTCCCTCCATGACTTCAAGCCTCCGGCGATTGATCTCCTCTGCCTATTCCTCCTGATCCAACAGCCCCTGTACCCCACTTCTCACCAGTCACCTGAGGAGGAAATTTGTTGGTTGTGTGAGTGTTTTTGACGGTCGGAAAATGAACTAAAATAATAGAATGCATGGCCGAAAAGGAAAAAAAACAACAGCATGATGCAGCCAAACCAATAGAAATGATCATGGAACATCGCTGACACGAGTGAGCCACTTCACAACGCAGTGAAATTACCAGAATTTGCTTACCGTGTTTGTCTAGTTATGGCATCGAGTAGTTAGAAGATAGAGGGGATAGATTAAGACATCTCAAGCCTCATAGAGTTCGAGAGTATTGTAAAAAGCCTATAAATGGCTGAAAGTTCAAGGGAATAAGGGTTCAACTTTTGGAGACTATGGATACTTTGTTCCTCCCACCGTCTCATCTTCATTCGAGTAATACAAGCTTCTTTTGTTGTTACATGTTCAATTCTCATCTTCTCATCTGTTCTAAGTTTGCACTTGAATAGGTTATTCATGTTTTCTTCTGTATTTAATGCGAGATAACTGTCATCTTATCTCTACATTGATAGATTATATTTTCAAGCTTCATTTACTTTTTGTAGCTAGTCATTCATATGTGTTTATGTATGTATCTGTTGGTACATTCAAGATTCTCCATCTATTCATTGAATCTATAAACTATTGAGCATTAGTGGTCGAAAGCCTTGTCAAGCTCAGGGTGTTCATGCATGTATTGAGTGAAAACAGAGTTGAACAGTCATCTGACTTGATCCAAACCCCAATCCATTCCAATAGTTCAGAGAACGATATTGAAGATTTATATGTTGTTAGGCATCTCCGAGCTACAACCTAGGAGAGTTTCATGGAGTGCTAACATAATTGGCGTCGTTGTCGAGGAGAGGAGATTGAAGCTCAGCTTCCATAGGGAACGACACAGATCCAACGTTGATGATAGACAAGGTCTGGACACTATTTGGGTTGTAGTCATCTATCTGGCAACTCTACTAGAGGACGAACCTCTTGACGACTCCACTCCATAGTTCTAGCTCAGTTTGTGAGGCATACTCAGAGAAATCCTCAGAAGCCATGAGCTGACCCAGTACGTGACCCTGAAAAAATAATCAAAGAAAGAAAGGCGTTCCAAAAAGGAGCATCAGGTTCAGGTAGCTCTAAACAATATTCTATATCTCTTCAAGAAGATCCTGTAATAGAATAAATACATGTTGAGAGTATAACATCTAATACTAGCAGCGAAGAAAAATATCAAAGATTCATAGAGCTCCTTATTCTTTAGGTTCTTCTTTCGTTGTAAGCCCAAAGGAAGCCTCTCCTCCTATCCATCATACTCCTTTAGTCTTATCAATCACTCCTCAACCCTCTGTCATTCAGACTTCTAGTACCCTTATAGCCACCACGGTTATGGCAGCACCTACCAAAATGGAAAGAATCATAGCTACTAGGTATGGACCTCTAGTACTGCCCACTCCTTTGAATGCCATGTCTATTGGAGAATATCAGAAGTATTTGCCTAAGTTCAATGGGACTGAAGGTGTTACAACAGAGGAACACCTTGAATCATTCTATAGATATGCTGATAACCTCGACATTAGTGAAGATGATGTATGGATGAGAGTCTTTGTCTAAAGTCTAGATGGAGAGGCTAGAAAATGGTTCAGAGAACTGACCTCAAGGTATATAGCAGATATTGAGGCTTTAGATGATGCATTCCTAAATAATTTGGGGATAAGAAGGATCTACTCTACTACCACACTGAGTTTGGGAACTTAAAGAGGTAAAATGGTGAGTTGTTGTATGATTTTAATAAGAGGTTTAACTGCATGTACAACAAGATACCAACTGAAGTAAAACCCACCACTACCTCTGCTAAACTCACCTATGTCAATGCCTTTGATTCTGACTTCTGTCTATTGTTGAGCGAGAGATGATGTGCTACCTTGGCTGATATGCACGATGCAACCTTGGAAGTAGAATCAAACATCATGGCTACAGAGAAGCTCAAGGGGAATGTTGATAGAAGGAGACAGAGGGGCGAATCTTCATCATCTTCAGATCCCAAGATAGATAAAATGGCCAAGGTGATAGAGTCACTAGCCTCTGAAATCTCGAAATTAAAGGTTTAGTAGCACCTTTGGAAAGGAAGAGTTCCTAATACCTTTGCTCCTAGAAATCCAAATCCATATAGAAGAGCTATTGAGCAGTTGCAGATTCTGCAAAAAAGCAAAGATGCCAATGAAGACCAAAGGGTGAAGACACCTTTCGAGCATGTAGTCATGGAAGAAGAGCAATTTGAAGAAGATGATGAGATCCATTGTCTGGAAGACAAAAGTAGTGCCTCCTTTTTTACCTTAGCTACCTATGAAAAGTCATTATTCAATGACCAGATTAGCCAAGAGTGGGATGCTGTAGCTGTTCTACAAACTAATGATCAACACATATATTATCTAAGGTCAAAGATGAATAATACCAAGGAAACTCCTATTCAGAGAGTTGTTGTCCGTGCAATACAACAAGCTAAAAACCAGAAACGACCAACAGTTGGTCCCATCATCCTCAAAGCTCCAGCTCAGGAGGTAAGAGGCCTTCACAAGTCTCCTTCTCCTTTCAATTTTGAATCAGAAATTCAGAAGCTAAGAATACCTATATCTCTGAGTGAACTAGTGAAGAATGAGTCCTTCAAGAGATCTATCCTCCTAAAGTCATCCAAGCCTCCACTAACTATGTAAATATGCAAGACGATAAACCAGTTGTTGTTCTCAGCCCAATGATTGAACATTATGATGACAACTCTCCATCATCCTATGTCTCTTTGACTATTCCTGACAAAATCCTTCACAACTGCCTTCTGGACACAGGAGCCAGCCATAATCTAATGCCCAAGGATGTCATGGATGAGTTGGGTCTTGACATTACCAAGCCTTATCATGACCTGTTTTCTTTTGACTCTAGAAAAGTGAAATGTTTGGGATTAATCAAAGACCTAGCTATCACCTTGTCTTAGCTGCCCATGAAGAGCATGATGATGGATATTGTGGTAGCAGATATACCCCCCATTTTGGCATGTTTCTTTCTAGAGGTTGGATCAAGAGATTAGGTGGAACATTGCAAAATGATAGTGTCCTATGCTACTATCCTAGTTTTTGGAGGTGAGAGTAGGAGATTATACAGAAAACCTCAGTTGGCTTATATCATTAGTGATGAAAGGAATCCCACTAATCATCCCATCTATGCTGTAGACACTGATTTTGGAGCCTGTATTCTTTAGATTGAAGAATCCTAGTTGGCCTCCATGCAGCTTAGGAAACTAGTTTGCCAAATCACAGAGGAAGAAGGCCCACAAATTTGGGACATGTTCTTTGATGGAGCTTTCTCTAACAAATGTGTAGAGGCAGGTGTATTCCTTGTGTCCCCCACACAAGAATGCATTCATTTATCTTTCAAGTTAACTTTTCACCTCACAAATAACATAGCAGAGTAAGAAGCCTTGATATTGGGCTTAAACGCTACTAAAGAAATGGGCATCAAAGTTCTGAAGGTGTTTGGAGATGCAGACCTTATCATTAAGCAAGTGAACAAAAATTTCCAAGCAAAGCATCCAAAGCTGAAAGCATACAGAGATGAGGTATGGAAGCTCAAGGGTTCTTTTAATAGTTTCAACATTTCTTACATCACTAGAATGAAGAACCAGGTTGCGGATTCACTTGCTGTGTATGCTACCACTTTTATTCCTCTTTTGCCTCCTAAATTGACTTATGAAGTTCAAGTGAAATATAGACCATCTCTAACTGAGAATGTCAAATATTGGAAATCTTTTGAAGATGATAATGAAATTAATAGGTTTTTACAAGTCATTGATCAATTTTCTGAAATGCACATTGAACAAGAAAATGAAACCATTCAAGAATGCAACCAGTCCAAACTTGCATTCTTGAAAAGTCACTCAAGAACTTTGCTCGCACCATGCTTGAAAAGTCACTCAAACAAAAAAAAGGTAGACTACACAAATCGCCCTCCTCATACCCGTTTGGGCGCGTCACCCAGAACAGACAATGATATCTTTTTGGACGCGTCATGAAAGTTTGCGTGCAGAATGAATAGGCACACATAGACTAGAGACAAAATTCAACCCGAAGACAAACCTGGCCTTTTGGACAGACAAAGGTACATTACACAAATCAAGTTTGCGTGCAGAATGAATAGGCACACGTAGACTAGAGACAAAATTCAACCCGAAGACAAACCTGGCCTTTTGGACAGACAAAGGTACATCACACAAATCACCCCGCTCAGACCCTTTTTGTCGGCACCAAAACCAAGTCAATGATAACAAACAAACGGTGCTCAAGAAAAGTTTGCTTGCACATCAAAAGTCACTTATAATTGTTCAACAGCAATGAAAGACTGCTTCTGAGCGATGAAAATTCAAAAGGTAGACAATGTTACTCGTAGAAAATATGTGAATAGTTTTTTTTGGTTGTATTCCTATCTTTAATTTATTAAAAAATAATTAATGAAATTAAAAATTTGGTAGGTCTTTATTTTGAATTTATTAAAAAATAATTAATAAAACGTGGTGGTTATTATAATTTATTAAAAAATGACACAAAAATAACTTAGCCTCGTTATAGTTTATTAAGAAATAAAAGTTGGTTGTAGTTCCAATCAACAAATTCATCCACTCTTGTAAGAAAAATACTTAGTGATGGATCATTGCCACTACTTCTAATTGCCCAACAATGCTACTTGATATCAATTTCTTTGTTAAGAAAGTAAAATGTTCATGAAGTTTCAATTAACTAGATGGGAGAAACTAGAAACTTGGCAAACTCAATTATTTGTTCATTCCATTTAGTATAAAAAACCTCACAACTTATTAACTCTTTCAAGGTATTCTTTGACGATTACCATTTTCTTCGGTGTTCTTGTTTACTTTATTTATTTTATTTTATTTTAGGTTTTATTTTTTTATATTTAAGTCTACTACTTTTAATACTTAAGTTTTAGATTTTATTATTTAGGTCTACTCTAGTTTACTTTAGGTTTTATTAGTTCACTATTATAATAATATTAGGGTTTAAGTGTTAGGTTTTATAATAATAATAATAGCACAATTACATGTGGTTTATAAAAGGTGGAAAATGACCATGTTAAATGGTAGAAAATGAGGCTAATGTGAATTTACTAGTGCTTAGAAATTCCACACAATGTTTTCCATCTTATCTGTGAAAAATTCTACAAATATTGAATTCAATTATTATCTCATTGTTCTTTATCTTATTAGTTAAAAATTCGAGAAATATTGAATTCCATGATTGTCTCATCGTTTTTCATCTTATTGGTTGAAGGAGAATGAATTAGATAAAAACAAAAGAAATAAATTAGAAACTCACTTCTAGGTGTTTTACATTCATATTTTTTGGACAAGTAAAATTTTTGAAGTTAAACTTTCAATTTTGTATCTTATGTAATCTTTTAACAATTACTATTTTTATAGTTTTAAACTAAATTCGTGCTAAGTTAAAAAAGAATCTATGGTTTCAAGAGGATGAAAAGTTGTAAATATCATGTGACGAGATTATCATCTTGTTAATTGAGTATTAGAATATCAATCTCTTTCCTCCTAGATGTCTTCTTAACACATTCATACTTTGCCTTTGGATGTTTCCATAACACATCCATACCTTGTATTTGTTACAATTTCACCACCCAATAAATCCATTTCCCAAACCCTAGTCATCCATTGTCCAATGATGTAGAAGAAGAGAAACCCAACCAACTCTTTTGTAACCAAAAATGTAACTATCAAAGTTCTTCTATCAAATGGTTTTTTATTACAAGTAAAACTTTACTATAATTTTTTTTTTAATATTTTTTAAATTCTTTTTTCTTTCATTTTTATTTTCTTTATCTTTTTAATTTTTATACATTTTTAATTTATTTTTCTTTATCTTTTTAATTTTGATATTTTATATATGTATATAATTTAAATCAATACATTCTCGAAATTAGATTATCAAATTTATAAATATAGAATTACTAATTTTATATTTATTTTATAATTAATATTTAATTTAATTAATTCAAATAAATAGATTCTTAATTAATCATTAAATTTAAGAATCAATTTATCCATTTAATTAACTTCTACTTTTATATCTTGATATATTGCAAGTTCACATCTAGTATGTATAAAGTTTTATTTAATATATTGGGCCTGCACAAATGAGGCTTGTTGAAGTGTGCAAATTAATAATGTGGTTGGAGATTGTGTCTTTTAAGTAGTATGTTTGACAATGTAGAATTATTTTGTATTTATCTTTGTAGTTTTGAAATGTCCATGCAAGTGAAATGTCTAAAGTGACTGAAACATTTAAATTTAATTATATTTATCAAGTAAATTTTGTGATATTTTTTTATGTGAAGTATAAATAGTATTCAATCCATTGAGCTAAAACATTTAGGCATATATGATTTGTTAATTAGATAGAATATTTTATATTATTTTTATATATTAAATTAATATATTGAATCAATATAGTTGATATATATTCCATTTATTATATATATATATATATATATATATATATATTATATATATATATATATATATATATACATCCAATTTAAAGGGAGTTTTTGTGCAGAAAGTTAAAGGAAAAGAGAATAAATGTAAATTTTAAAATGTAGAAGTTCAACATAAATAATCACTTTGAATTCTAGAAATTAAAAATATGAAATTTGTTGATATTTAATACATTCCAATTATCAAAAATTAAAATTTAAATGTATTCAAGTATATGATAAGGAAGAATAATATACAAAACTTGGTATATAATTTCATGTTATGGTTCCATTGATATGTTTAAGTTCCAACACTTTGATCTATCTTAAGAAAATGAAAATATCAAAGTTCTTATTTCAATCACTTTAAATTTATTTTCTAAGGTCACCATCATGTTCTATTCATCAAGAGCTTTCCAATGATATAAATTTCATTCAAATTTGAGCTACGTACACAAAGTTAGACCTCTATGAAGTTCAATATCTTATGCTACATCAACAACAATACATTCAACATGTCGCTAACATGCGGTTGCATGTGACTACACATCACCACTGTATTATGCCATATTATTTGACAAATGGTTGACTTCTGGCAATGCATCAGTGTCACTGCATTGGGCTACTTTCATGGTGTAGGCACATTAGATTACCCAATCACATCTGGATCTAGGAAAATTCCTATAAGACCATTTTTCAAAAAGTTGGATTTCTCGATTAACATGTGCTAGAAATGAATTTTGTGAGAAGAAGGGAACACTCCATGAGAGCAAAAACTAACAAATTCTAATGTGTATTATGTCAATCACGTTTAGATCCAAAATAAACTTAAAAGCCTATTTTTACAAGACATTGAATTTATATATCTCGGGTCCCACTCCATCACCTATGTGTCATGCTTGCCGCACAAGAACCACATTAATTGCCATGACAACTCTTCTATACTACAATTGCACATAACCATGCCATGTTGGCATGCCACATCAAAATTCCATGTTATCAACCTTTATCAAAGCTACCACATATTTACCAACACATCCATTTCCATGAAACTGGGTGGGTTCATCTTACATGGCTCTAGAAGTCCACCATGTGTTATGGCTTGTTGGCATATTGACTCGAATTTTTCATAAAATCATACTTTCCATAAGTTCTAGCTTTTTTGTTCTTTAAAAAACTCTTCTAGCCTGTCTCCATCGCTTAATAGAATTAATTTACATCACAACTTGAGGATAGCCAAATTGGCATCATTTTTACCGAGGGTTTACCTCTTTACATAGACTTCAATGTAGAAAATAGTGATACTACAATATATTTCAGATCATGACATTGGAGAAAAAATCAGGATATTTACATTTACTTATGTTGTGTCTAATTGAATGATCTTAATATTAGTCTTATTTGGGACAACATTGATCTTTTTGGACACAAAATAGGGTGTGACATTAGAGGAATCTCTATATTCTACCAAATTGTTGTGTATATTATGACTAAAAATTTTGAATGCTAGAAGAAAAGATTGGGTATATGACTTAAAATGAGCTCCTATGCTTGTTGTGTTTACAATGGACTTACCATTATCATATTTTTTATAGTTATAGGAGATTTAATAGACAACTACAGGATTTCTAAACAAATTTGATAAATATTGGTAAAGTTCTCTCGAATGGATTATTATAAAGAAAATATTCATTAGACATTTCGACCCATATTTGGCAATGAATTAATTATTCAAATTGGTCAACCTTTTCCCTTGAACTTTCGATCAACCAACATTGGTATAAAAATAGAGGATAATATTGAGACTGAACATAAGAGGGTTGAAAGGTCATTCTCTACACTATGTGTAGAGAAATATAACTATGCTGAGTCTTCATAATTGTTATTTATATTTATATCTTTATATTTTTATTGTAAAAATGAAAAGAGAAAATGAAAATTATTTTCGAAGCATGGGTTTCATGCTCTTTTCATTTGTCAAACTAGTTCAAGCATGTTATTCATGCTTCTAGGATTTTATTGAGTCAAAAGAGTCATTATCAAATGTATAAGACCCTTCTTGCGCATTTGTAACATGAAAAAATTAAATTATTTTGTGTCAAGAAAATCATTTTTTCCTCCCTCACCAAGTCGCCCCCGTGGAAGGCTATTCAACCCTGGAAAAGTGATATATACAAGATGAATTCAGCATATTTGGGCATCTATTCAAGAAAGTTCTTTTAGTGAAAAGAAAGAAGGCAAAAAGGGAGCTTAGTCAAAGAAGGGAGAAGACAAAATAAAAGAAGAAAGAAAAACAAGTTTTAGAGAAACTTCTCGCTCACATGTGCAGAATTTTTAGGGTTTCTGGGACAATTGTAGGGGCCAAAATTTCTATAGTGACTCCACCGGACTAAAATGATGAATTTACAAGGGTCAGTTTCATAGACTTGAAGGGTATTTATCATTTTTTACTCTAGTTGACTTTGACTACTTGGAAGGAGGGCTAACTTGGCGATTGGAGAGGGTCTTTGTCTTGGTTTAAAGGTCTTGAATGTCTCATTGTTGTCTTGATTCTATAAGAATAATGCGAGTTTGACTAGGTATTCCCCTTGGAAAGGGATTTTTCCCTAGTTGAGATCCCACATAATGTGTTCTATTGTGCTTGTGATCTTCATGTTATTTATGGTTTGATAGTTTCTTGATGAAAATAAGACAAAAAAAGATCATATAAATTAAAATTATCACAAGCTCTTATCGAAGTAAGAAAATATTTTCAGCCTTTTGATTTTCTAACATGGTATTAGAACTAAGGTGAGGAAGGAAAAAGGTACCTTGAAGATCATTTTCTCTAATCATCTTGGAAAGGATACAAGGAAGGGTATAAAAAGAGGCTATTATAAAATAAGGTTCACCATTGATCTTGAAGGAAGGCTACTTGGGAAAGGCCATTTGAAGACATCTTGGAAGAGGCATCTTGAAAGAACTTTTCAACATTTTTGGAAGACATCAGATATCATTATCTTAATATAGGATATCTCTCTCCTAAAAGATCTTATAAAATACTTTTGGGAGCATCACTAAAGAAAGAAATTTTTAGAACCTTTGGAGCATAATTAAAGGAGGAGTAATTAACACCTTGGGACTATTAACAAAAGTCAAAGAGACCTATTAAAATCTACAAGAGATCTAGGCCTCTACAGGAATGGCATTAACAAGTGCACCAAAGGAATCGTCAATGAAATTAGAAAATAAGCTTCAAGGAGCTTCAAATTTTAGAGATTTGAAGACAAGAATGGATCTTTTCCTTTATAGGGACAATGCCTTGGACATTCTACAAGGTAAAGTTAAAGAACCAATAGATGATGTTGGTAAAGAAAAATTCAAAGACAATGATATTATAGCCATGATCCTCATTGTGGATTCAGTCGAGGATAGTCTCATTCCCTACATATCCTCTCAAGACACCTCAAAGAAAATGTATGAATCTCTCTCCAAATTATTTATAATCAAAATATTGGCCAAGTAGCAAGCTTAATGAATGAACTTCAAACTATCAAGATGACAAAAGATGACACTATATTTTCATATTTTGTGAGAATATCCTGTTTAAGAGATGAACTCCAAGAAATTGATGAAATAATCCCTCATAAGGAACTTGTAATATCAACCATACTAGGATTACCCAAGTCTTGGAATTATTTTATTGTTAGTATTAATAGTTGGAAAGAAGCTCCATATTTTAAAGAATTATGGTATGCATGTACTCAAGAAGAAGCCTGACTTGCTCTAATAGGAGGAAATCAAGAATAATAAAATGTTATCTCCAATTCTTATTCAACTTGTTTGAAAAAGAAAGGAGGAAATAAGAAAATTGATAAAGTTTCGAAGAGAAATCATCACAAGAAGACTGACCTATCAAAATTTCAATGTTTCCAATGTCATAAATTTGGGTACTATAGAAAACAATGTCCCAAAAAGTCAAATGATAACAAGAAGAGAGAAAGATATCATGCTACTGTTGCTGACACGGATGAACCATCAAAGATTGTTAAAGGATAAGATTTTGATGTCAAAGGTTTGTAATATTGATCAAGAAGAGACTTGGATTCTTAGGGATTACTAGTGTATCATATCCCTTGTATATAATTACGTTTAGGCCTTTCACTATAGGTTTTGTGAGAAACCCCTTATAGAATCATTATTGATTCTAGTTGTAACTTTAGATTATGTCCTTCCTTGATCATTTGAGGTTTTTGTTTTCTAGGTTTTCTAAACCTAATATAGTTTGAAAATAGAGATTTCCTAGAGTTTTGGTAAAAGTCCCTAGCATGAGTAGTTAAAATAAGGAAAGACCTAAATGATGTCTAGATCAATTCAAGATCAAGAGGGAGCGTTGCTATTCAAAAGGGATAAGTATTATATTTCCTTTCTTTCATTGCATTATTGACTTCTTTAGTATATCTAGCCTTATTATCACTTGATTATAATATTTTCTTTGATGACCTCCCTCAAAAGGATTGTAGGTAGAATGTAGTGAAACTATTATGGCTAGAGGGAATATCTCAACTCTCAAGTTTAAAGTTAGTAGTTAAAATGTGCACATGTAGGCGCATCAATAAAAGAATATTTTGGCACTTTTTAAAAATCAATCATCTAGCAAGCCATCTAGATCAGTTTATGCATCGATATTATGGCCTTATAAGATCATAAGAATCTTATACTAATAAGAGTCACAAAGAGGAGAAATACAAAAGGTAGTAGAAGATTTTTTGAGGAATGTTTTCTATGTTATGTTGTTGTGATTATTTGAAAATATTTATGTAGAGTATCTATGAGATTTTCAAAGATATTTTATAAATCTTGAGAATTTAGGGATTGTTGTTATTTAGGGATTATGAACCCTAGATGGAAGTAAAACCTAAAGAAAAAACCCCTAACCCTAATTGATTATTATCTTTATGAATTCTTATTTCTTGGGTATGACATCTAGGGTTTTCTAGCTAGTTATTGCTTTTCTAAGTATCTTGAAACCATAATAGAATTTTGAGTAGATTTCTAAGGTATGTACTAAACCCTATCAAAATTTGAAGATGGATCTTAGGACCCTAGGACAAAATGCTTCTGCTATAAGGATAAATCCTAGACTAACAAAATTGACATCATGCTTGGTTGCGCTGAGAATTGAGGTACGTAATAAAGGACCGAAGAAAGAAAAATGAATAAAAGTATTCATGCTTGTTGTGAACTCTGTGAAGAATTATGAGAATGATAGAAAGAGGGAGTTATAAAAAGAAGCTTTATGATATTGATCAACATCCATTTTAATATTCTTAAAGAAAGAAAAGACAACTTCTATGAAACATATAAAATCCCTCTTAGATCAGATATCTGACACTTTTTGACTAGTTAATTCAAGAATATGATGATTAATAGATGCATAATAAAAATATTTAGATCAATGTGAGGTTAATATATATTTGGCCTCCTAAGAGGAAAATGACAGTAGAGGCTATCATATCGATTTGGCATTGTTGAACAGATATTGATGGAACATGGTTTTTCTAATCGAAGGACATGTTCCTAGGATGAAGATGATAGCATAATGAGTAAATGTGGTAGTAATCTGTGGCACAAGAGATAGCTATACTCATGAAGTTGATGAACAAGTTCACTCTCCCATATGGATAGTAGGATCTTTGGCTAAGTCACGATGACTTCACATGGGGAGAAATAAAATACCACATGGGTTCATATTGAGGGATATATATTGAGGGGAAAATGACATAATATATTTAGCATATATTAGGGGTTAAAGGGTTTTTATATTTGCAAGTATAAAAAATGGAGCTCAAAGTTAATGAAAAAATAGTAAAGGGTATAAAAATGTTAATGAAAAAATAGATAGCTACAATATCTAGTGAAAATAGGGTTTTTTCTAATTGGGAAGGTGTATTGGGTTTGTATTAGTAAGGGGTTGAATAATGTGATTTTTAGAGGCATTTTCCAATAGTAGTCAAATTAGGGGTATTGTTTAGTATGCCACGAATGCACGTGTGGTAGAGGTTTATTGAGTGAAGTCCCCATGGGCTAAGATCTATATTGGTACCTTGGTTGATAGATCTTATCCCTTGTTTTCTTCATATCTTTAATAACATTATCTTCCATCGCCTTTTGTAAAGAGACTAATGTTTCAATATTTTTAAGAGGAGGGGTGGAATTGAATTTCTATGTGTAGGTAGTAGTCATGGTGTTGGGGAAAAGAGCTAAGGTTTACTTAGCATTCTACATGGGGCTCACATTAGACTTTGCATTCTATGCAAAACAACATAGAAAATTTCAAGGGTGTATTTTCACCCTTGGGTGAAATCCAAAAGTTTTAAATTTTTATCAAATGATTTTTTTTTGTATCATAGTACATTATTGGAAATCGCCTCAAATTTATTTTATAAAAAATTTAGATATCAAGGTTAACGCACCTAATTTTGAGGAGAGGTGAAAGAAGTAAATCAATTATTATTTCACTCGAAATAGTATCATTTAACAAGTATGACTTAAATGTTACAACAACTTGATATAAATATTTTTTTAAATTTATTATAAATTGAATAAATTATAATAGGTTGAATATTTAATATTTATTTTATATATATATACACAAAAATACAAGAACTCTAGTCACAAGCCTGGTAGCGCGTAGCGACATCAGAAACACAACACTTGTTTGAACTGTCGCAATAAGTCAAAGGTGGCATCTTTGACTGGTACAGATCATGTGTGTCCTTGGCACGTCCAGTCGCCCATGACTTCTGACCACGGAAGAGTTATCATAAATGTGCAAGCTTCTGACTGCTACGCGATCATATGTGTGGCATCTTTTAGAAAGTAAAGGATCATCTGTGTCCTTGGCACGCCCAGTCGCCCACGACTTGTGAGTCATCAGGGAAGATTGCATGCAGCTTGTGAGCAGTATCCTGAACAGTATAAATATGCCTCCTCAGCTTCTACCGCATAACAATACCTGCTTCTGACAGCACTTTGCTGCTGCTTCGTATTCTTTCAACAGTTTACCATACAGGCCGTCCGCTTCTGCCGCATAACAATACTGCTCCTGCTTCTCACAGCACTTTGCTGTTGCTTCGTATTCTTTCAACAGTGCTTATCATTCATGGCTAGAAATTTGGGATCCATGTGCTCTCATAATCCCATTAGAAAGTGGTTATCTAGGTAAACACTAATCAGATTTAAAACTTGGATAAATTAAATAATTATACAAAACATTTAAATAATATAAATTCATAAAAATTTTATACTGGAATTTTTTTTTTTTTAAATTCAAAGATAAAAATATTTAAAATAAATCTATGCTAATTTATAAAAATCTTCAAACGATCCTGGATGCCTATAGATAATATAAATTCATAAAAATTTTATACTGAAATTTTTTTTTTTAAAATTCAAATGATAAAAATATTTAAAATAAATCTATGCTAATTTATAAAAATCTTCAAACGATCCTGGATGCCGATAGATGTTATAGATTAACTTCTTTGCCTTGGGTTGTGGTAAACTGGCCGTCAAAATAATAAATATATATTTCGCATTAATGTGAAGTGATTGAAAAGTAACGTGTTTTTGACTGATATGTGCTGCAGGGCAGCGTAAATACAGCCAAAAGTACAAAGCCAAAACAAAAACTAGGGGGTGGATTGTTATTCGGGCGTCTTTTGAGAGCGCCAAGTGTTATTTGTGCTACTATAGCAAAGTTATTGCTATAGTCCTTGCAGTCCTTACACCCCTGACTCCTGACATGGGTTTCACATCACTGAATTTTCCAATCCCGCATATATACTTCATACATGCATGCATGCTTTCCGCATACAGACTTCCTGCAATGCTCCGGCCTGCCCACGCTTTACCTCACTCCGGCCTGCCCGCCTCAGGTCTCAGGTTTAATGCCCTTTCACTTCCAGGTAATTACCTCCCAGCAACCCTGTATTAAACGCTCACCAACTCGCCCGCTGTAATGTATTTGATTCAGCGCTAATGTATCTGAGCCCTGCAAACATCTGAGACCTGCAAACTCTCATTCAGCGCAGACGTGCAAACTCTGATTCAGGGCAAAAACTACAGTCGTGTTTGCGTATGGAATGACTGAATATATAGCATGCATCTGCTCCAGCGATAGCTCTCCAGTTCTTCTCCCGGATCAATAGCAAGGTAAGACATTATCTGTTTCGGTTTGATAGCTGATTATATATTGGTTTGCTTGGGTTTGATCACTGGTTGTGTATGCTTCTTGTTGCATGTTCTTCATGTTATCTTTTCTCATGGCAACTCAAAGTCTATTTATGGGCCATCATAGTTTTGTTCTGTTAATTAATGTAGTTGATATATTGGGTTCTACTAATTATAGATGCCCAAGGCTCTTCACAAATGACATAGCTTTAATGGTTAGTAGAACATAAAGTGGATGATACATACAATGGATGATAGGATAACAACAGACCTTATGCCTTTTTATGTTTCGGTTTTTCGTTATTAAATATAAATGTATATCATAGAACACTATGAAATTGTACTTTCTTTTACTTAATATTAAAGAAGGGGTTTTTTGTACCAAAGAAAAAAAAGAAAGACATTTTTTATCAAATGTTTACAAAAGCATTTGAAAATATATTTTTAATCAAATATCGTTCAAAAATCTTTCTCGGACTATGGGTTAATTCGTTCTGATTCCAGCGGATCTCTCGCAGACTACTTAAGATTGATGTTCTGGTTGTGTGTCTACTGTGCTACCTACCCATCGCTCGACCTGCTGCAAAATTGACGACGATGGGCATTACCAGTTTTAACCAACCATTTTTTACATGTACCTAATTAGAATTTGCCACGAATTCAACATATTTTTTCTGAATTAATTGACAGAAATTGATAACTAGACACACAAAATTATTAATATATTTTATTATAAACCAAATTACAAACCACATAAATAATATAAATCCAATAAATTTAAAATAAAATCAAATTAATTAATAAAATCTCTAAAAAAAAATGTAGGACTATTGTAAACATTATTCCAAATATTGCACCATAATAGCTGTGTAAAGCAGCTTCTTTAGCTTCTATTTTCTTCAAATATGTATGGTCTTACCTTCAGATTCTACCACTGTCGTGAACCCTGAAAGAAGTGAAGCTGGCTGTTAGTTTTGTTCTGTTAATTAATGTAGTTGATATATTGGGTTCCACTAATTACAGATGCCCAAGGCTCTTGTAATTTTCAGTTCACAAATGACATAGCTTTAATGGTTAGTAGATGGTAATATCTTAGACACACAGTGATAAAAGAATCCATATTCTCATAAAGAAACCATATATGAACCTTCATAAAATATTTAAAAAACAACATTTGAAACAGGGCCTCAAAAATGAACACAAGTCTCTGTATTTTGTAGAAAATAAATAGCTCAGCTCGCAGTCCAAGGTACCGCTTTCCCTGGAATCAGACAGAATCTAGCATAATGAATTCAACATTATGTGCAACCTGTTTCTCGTACTCTCTTCTGAACATCATGCAAGCTCGGTTAAATTTACCGAAAAAATTTGAGGTTTATACTAGACCGAAATCCCACAAAAGTTTAGCCAATTTCTGGACAGAAATAGCAGATCCGTTCACAAGTCCAGGCTGGGGCTTAGCCACGGAATTTCTCATCAACAAAAGCAGAGCTATATTATGGAAGAAGCTTTTGAGTTGTTAAAGGGATGTGGTTTGAGCCACCCCTACCCAGATTCCAGGGGCGGTGCTTTGCAACCCTTGTCTCTTTAATTTTTTTTGCAGCGCCAAAAGAACCCTAAAGGATAAACTCAGCTTAGTCGGGATTTTGATGAAGAAGGGGAATATTGCCAGATTTCTTTATACTGGTCCAAATACTTTCAATTCCAATGAGCAAGGCATAAATCTGCAGCTGCTTTTTTGCAAAATTTGGGAATTGAGGGAGAATTATAGCTTGGTGTTTAATTCTACTACTGCTGCGCTGGCTGTAGGCTTTGCCATAGAGAAGTCGAACCTGCACCTCTACTCAAATTTCCCCTGCTTCTCCTGTAATTTTGGTGTGTTTTCACATTCTCAAACAATTTGGGAGACTAATTCATAGCAAAATCAAGATCCACTGAATCCCCTTTCAATGTGCCATGAGCTTCGGTTGCTCAAATTATTATTTAAATATTAAAAAAAAATATTATTATTATTATTTAATTTGAAGATCACAGTTAAACCAGTGAACGAATTGATATATGTGACTAAATTGGTATATGAGATTTTTGTGTGTGGATATGCTGTAAATATGCTGTAAATATTTTGGCCTATATTTTATAAAAGTTTATAGTTATGGTAACCACAAAAAAATAGATATGAATATTGATTTTTATTTTAAAATGTTTTTATGATGTTTTTAACAACACTATTGTTTACATATTCATTTATAAGGAAATAAGAAAATGGAGGAAAATAGACATGAATGGGAGGTAACTATCAAAGGCACCAAGCAATTGTTCACTTGTCTTGTTGGTGGTTGTGCGGGGAACTTGAGTCGATCTAAGCTATCTGGCCTTAATCATCATCGGGCTACCACCCACAATCTCCCACCAATTCCTCCACGTCAAAGAGGTCGAGTAAGAGATGCAAATGCTACATGGACGGTCAAATCTACAAGTGCAGTGAAAAGGCAAAATGCCAAAATACAATATGATTTAGATGCAAGGCTATGTTGTGCACGACAACAAGCATATAAAAGGTTTGTCAATGAAGAAATTCTTTCATCTGTAAGTATTTATTAGTATTTATTTGTATATGCTTTTTTATTAATCTTGTCAATGAAGAAATTCTTTCAACTATGAGTATTTATTAGTATTTATCTGTATATGTTTTTTATTAATATTAATTTATTGTTGTGGACTAAATTCATTGTAACTTGATATTAATTTATTGTTGTGGACTAAATTCATTGTAACTTGTTTTCACAGACAGTTAGTATTTATCTGTATATTTTTTTAGCTGTAAGTATTTATTAGTATTTATCTGTATATGTTTTTTATTAATATTAATTTATTGTTGTGGACTAAATTCATTTTAACTTGTTTTCACAGACAGTTGTTACATTTGATCAGCTTAATGATACTTCAAAGCAAATGATTTGTGAAAAAATTCAAAATTAGGATCAGAGTCTACCTAGTATGGAGACAATGAAGCGTATAGAGATTGCTTTAAAAGAGAAACTAAGGACTGAGGTTCTTGATGATGTGGGGGAAGAAGGATTAGATGGGCACAACCATATATTAAACTTTGATGAAACTAATCAAGACAATGACAACACAATTGAGTCCATTTTTTTGCATATATTAATTTTTTAGACATTTTAACATTAAATAATATTTATATTTATTATAATTGTATACTAATTTCTCATTGTTATTGATATGCATAGCCTAATCAACAAAATTCCCCAAGTTCAAGCCACCAACTATTACGGAGCTCACTTAGATTTCAAGGTTTTCAAGGGGTTATTGGGCCAGTAAGTTTTTAAGCCATATAGCCTATTCCACTAAAAACATTAATATATAAATTGTTATGTTTTACCATAATGATGGGATGAGAAATGGATGTTTTGTATTATATATCGTTATCCTTGATTTGTTTTGATTATGTGTGTGTGTGTTATTTCTTATTTATGGTGCACATGTTCCCTTTGGAACCATCACAATCAATGAAAACCCCTTGTCTAAGTCTTAAGAAGAATGGAAATGAAATGGTTCAAATGCTAGAACCATCTTCAAGTCCAATGTCACAATGCAAGGTAAGATTATATTTATTTATACTCTTATAAATTTAGCATATTTTTACATTTAATTCTATTTGAGTCATACTTATATCTATTATGTATAATCTAATGTCAGAGTTATGAATATACATCTCCTAAAACACCTTTGCACATGTATGATGGTGGACATGATACTCAGCAAAAATCACATTCTTCTCAACCATTGGGGCATTCACCTAGACTTCAAGATAAATTAAGAGAGGTAAGTTATATACTACATATCTTAGGTCATAATAACAACATCATATTTTTTTATGATTAGTTAATGCATTTTCTTTTCATATTCCTTACATGTTCCTCATATTATCATTATATGTATATAGATTTTGATATTTATTGATAGCTAGTCAATGCATTGTCTTTTCATATTCGTTACATGGTAGGCATATTTTCAGTATATCTATGTGGATTTTGATATTTATTGATAATGTTTTAATTTCCACAGAAAACAAAAAATACAAATGTTGATGCTATGGTTAAAAGGACCAAAATCACACCAAAGGACTTGAAAGCACGTGGGTTCAAGTCACTCAAACAATACATAAAGCATATATGCTCAACTAGCATTGCTCTCACTAAACCCACTATATTTGCTACTTTGAAGGCTAAACATTCCAGCAAGTTGTGATTGGAGGAAGTTCCAAGCTCGAATCTTAGAAATAAATGTTAAATTTCTGCAAATATACTTGGGAGAACAACCTTGTTATTGAATTTACATATTATGTGTATTTACTTGATATAGCAAGACAAAATTTCATATGTGAAGCCTTTGATCCAAAATCATTTTTGTAACACTACAAATTGTAGCCAACTGCATGTTTTGAAACCTCCACAGACAATATTTAACAAGTCTTTACAGAAGGATACCTTTGTACAATTAAATAGGATGGGAAGCTTCCATTTTAAGTTATGTCAAAATGATGTTGTTCTTTCCATCTGTTCACTTGTTCTGTACAGATTTGCTGGGAATGTAAAAAATTAAAATAATATTTGAGAGTCAATAATTTTTCATCCATAACACAGGAATCTAAAACAGGAGTAAACAGTTACTTTGTTTATGTTTTGAGATTTTTTAAATTATTTTATTGAGTAATTATTTTATAATTGTTTAATTTCAGACAAATTAAAAAAAAAAAAATTATAATAAATTACACATTTGAGAAGAGGAAAATTATTATTTCACAACAGGAAAATTTGATTAGTGTACACCTTAGAATCGAATGGTTGTAAAAGATGGTTCATTTATGTCAGTAGTGGCTTGTTGGGTTGGTGAAAGTGGGGTTCGCCAATATATCTCCCACCATGGTCAAGTTGTACGAGTGGAATTCTCTTTCTAAGGTTATCCCATATCGTGACAACACTTTTTTTTTCATTTAGTTATGCATACAAAATGTTTATCAATGATGCTACCTACATAGGCCCCCCAATTATGGATGTTAAGTTATTATCAAGCTCAATTAGGGCATAATTTGTAGGTCACTTCGCGATTAAGTTTATTTAGGCCTACTCAGGTTTATATATATATATATATATCCAGGTTACAATGCTTTGCCCTAATTTGTAGGTCACTTCGTGATTAAGTTTATTTAGGCCTACTCAGGTTTATATATATATATATATATATATATCCAGGTTACAATGCTTGGGGCAAACCCATAGGTACTTCCCTTCATTTAGAGGATGGTACATAGGGTGAATCATATATTCATCATGGCACAAGGATGACAATAATAGGGCTTGAAGCCATTTAAACAGTATACTAGTAATGTTTCTTACAGGAATAAAACCTAGGTTGGGAGGATTACACTCCATCTCACAAGCACTCAAGTTAGACCCAATTGACTACTTAGATGCATATACTTCCATATTGTTCATAGTAACCCTTGCTATGCTAGTTTGGATCTTCAAACTAATAAGACAACCTACACCTCACCTACACCTCACGACTCACCAGGTTCAGCTAAAATTATACTTCAAGTTCGAAAATAGCCAAACCTGACACGAATTCAAACAAATTCATTGAGGTTTGATTTGGTTTGACCCATAATTATTATTATTATTTTTGAATAAAGGGTAAAAAACCCTAAAGTTGTGAAAACCTTGGTAAAACTCTGAAGTTGTGGACATGTCCACACTCATTCTGCACCTTAAGTGGCCCCAACTACTGCCTACACAGTTCATTTTGTGACCTCGGCCTCGACTCTTCATGCAAGTTCCCTTTGTGCGTATCGCTGCCAAGGAGATCCCACCAACCAAGACGCCACAAGGTACAGGTTCCAGGTTTCACTTTAACTGGTGAATTGTGTTTTAGCTCTGTATCTGGTGTGATGGTGTCCATTTGCACAATGCAGTGTCATCACATGACTGTTGATGGGCACAATGGTGATTTGTCGATCCTCATCTTGACTCCCTTCTCACATTTCTTTCAAGCGTTAGCCGTCAACAATTATATGTCATTGTGCGAGAGTAAAAGGTTGAGTACTCAATTTTGTTTCACGTTCTAATTTTTAAGTTTAATTATTAATCATGCTAAGCCTATAATGCTATTTTCCTTTCTATCATATATTTTTGAGTGTTGATTTTTATTATATATATTTGTACTTTTCATTTTTTTTATTGTGTTTAATTTTATTGTATATTTTTTGAATTTTGTAATATGTCAAACTTAATGCTGAATTTTATCCTCAAAAATTTCATCAGCAAACTTTTTTCGAATTTCAAAGTTGTCGGACATGAACATGAACCAGGTGATGTAGATTACACTTATATTGACATTTGGATATTTTGGGCACAACATGCCATCCACTTAAAACCTTCAAAGTTGATGCAAACTAGGATGTTTATGGAGGAATTTTATTCTCACTTGCTATTGATAAATATTTCTGCATAGTTGTTAGAAACATTGCTATTGAATGATCGGGTGCTTATTTTTTGCAAGACAATTGAATCCATAAAAGACTGAAGCACAAGCTTTATCAAAACAAATCCATAAAATACAGGAGCACAAGCTATATGAAATTGCTTAGCGAAATTGGACAAGTCTTCATCAAATTAGAAAGGTTTTCATCAATCATGTTCATTATCAATTCCACAATCATGTAGTTGATTAGGCTCTTTTTCATTGACTCTCTTTTGATTAGGGCCTTCTTGTTATCCACTGGTCATAAACAATAACGTCAGAGTTTAAGTAAATAAAGAGTCTTCTGTTGTTATATTCTTATTTTTTTTACATAATAATGAAAATGGGGCACTTGCATCCCTTATAATATATTTATACATATGAAGGTTAGTATAAATAATCTACAATGATGAATGATTTGAAAGTGTCCTTCATGGTGAGATCAACAAGTGTCAAGTCAATGGTTCAAGTGTTTTCACTATTCCTATAAATTCTATTCTACTTAGCAATAGGAGTCCTTTTCTTTTTAAGTGAGGTGAGTATGGGCCATCCTACATAATAGTCTATGTGGATTTTGATATTTATTGATAATGTTTTAATTTCCACAAAAAACAAAAAAGACAAATGTTGATGCTATGGTTAAAAAGACCAAAATCATGCCAAAGGACTTGAAAGCAAGTGGGTTCAAGTCACGCAAACAATACATAGAGCATATATGCTCAACTAGCATTGCTCTCACTAAACCCACTAGATTTGCTACTTTGAAGGCTAAACATTCCATCAAGTTGTGATTGGAGGAAGTTACAAGCTAGAATCTTAGAAATAAATGTCAAATTTCTGCAAATATACTCGGGAGAACAACCTTGTTATTGAATTTACATATTATGTCTATTTACTTGATATAGCAAGACAAAATTTCATATGTGAAGCCTTTGATCCACAATCATTTTTGTAACACTACAAATTGTAGCCAACTGCATGTTTTGAAACCTCCACAGACAATATTTAACAAGTCTTTATAGGAGGATACCTTTGTACAATTAAATCTGATGGGAAGCTTCCATTTTAAGTTATGTCAAAATGATGTTGTTCTTTTCATCTGTTCACTTGTTCTATACAGATTTGATGGGAATGTAAAGAATTAAAATAATATTTGAGAGTCAATAATTTTTCATCCATAACACAGGAATCTAAAACAGGAGTAAACAGTTACTTTGTTTATGTTTTGAGATTTTTTAAATTATTTTATTGAGTAATTATTTTATAATCGTTTAATTTCACACAAATTTAAAAAAAAAATTATAATAAATTACAGATTTCAAAATATTCTATAATAAATATAAACATATATAATAATAAACTTCCATATTCTATATTTGTTGTAAATTTACAGGATAAAATTTTCTCCAATCTTTTATATTCAAAAGAACTGATCTTAATGTCAGATTTAAGATCACTGAAACTAAATTTACTGTTTAAGCATTTATCTTAACCTACTTTCTTTAAAAAATATATATATGTTTAGAAATTTGAAACTAATATGAATCAGTGAAAATGGATCTTAATCTCAATCACATTAATAAATATGTTTCAAAATTTGAAGTTAAGATGAATCTGTGAAAAGAATCTTAGCCTGGGTCAATGTAATATTGGGCATGGGACAGGCCATTAACTTCATGTCTTGCAAGTTTCAAACGTTCCAATTCAGGAGGGGCTCAGCTTACCAAACCCATTAATTCGGCAAAGTTCATTTGTCTCTGGTTTGCATTTTTTTCTAAGATTTCACGGCCAATTTCCAGAACATTTGAAAGATTTGTTGTGATGCTATTAATTAATTTACTAAAACTGTACGAGCTAATTCGATTTGAATTACAAAACAAGGGCTACTATTAACATTTTCGTTAGCTTTGTACTTGATGTGTATATACTTTTTTGAATAATAATTTCTTTAATAATATGAAAGATAAATATTTGTTTTTCCAAATTAAACATTATAATTTACATTGATTAAGGCTAAACTAACTATAACTTAAACATTTTCATCTATCCATACTAAACTAACTAATAATACCGATTAAACATGATTCATAACCTGACATTCACATTATTAATAAATTAATCACCATTTAAATTAAGGCATCTTTTAATGAAAAAAACACATCTTATATTGGGACCAACATTTTGCATACCCATAAAAGGGCCCAGGAATTGATTCGATTCATAACATGACATTCACATTATTAATAAATTAATGACCATTTAAATTAACGCATCGTTTAATGAAAAAAGCACATCTTATATTGGGACCAACATTTTGCATACCCATAAAAGGGCCAAGGAATTGATTCATCCTTTTATCCAGCGAGTTTGGCATGCCATTAACAAATGGTTTGACCAAAGGAACCTGTAACATAATGATGTGTTACACTTTGTCTTCAACGATTCTTCAATAGAAAAAATTAAAACTTTTTATAACTTTTGTTTTGTTAGGTATTTGGTTGTTTCATAATTATACATTATTGGCTAATAAAGAAATTTCAACTTTTCAATCAATCTCACAAGTTATGGCTTTTTTCAATTTTGTAAAGGAGGATCCTTTTCTTTAGATGTCTCAACAGCTCACCCCCATGTTGTGATTGGGGATTATTTCATGAGAGTGTGTCTCGGTTTGAATAACTTTGTGGACTAAAAATTATTTTGTATTCTTATTATTTTACTTTGAAGGTAAATTGTGGCCTGACCAAATTAATAGCATTGAAAATTTTATCAAAAAGAGCTTATGGCTTGAGAGCTTTGCAAGTCTTTCGAGATTTGTAAAGTAAGCAACAAATTTATAATTTAAATTTACAAAATCTAATTTCAGAATTCAATTTTTTTTTCTATTATTCATATTTTTAGGGAATTGAATAACAAGCCAATGCATTGTAAAATAACAACATGCCAATGTATAGTAAAAAGAAAGACTAAGCCTTCTCTCTAGAGAAGCCTACTTGGTGGATTTATCAAAGAGCTATAACTTGTGAATTTGGAGATCACAGTTTGAAATTTTCATTAGCTTTCTTAGTTTTAAGATCTCATGGATGTAAAGTGTAATGGGATATGTTAAAAGTACCTAGGTAATGTAAAGTCTAAACAATGTAGATTTATGTTTGGCTAAATTATAGTGTGAGATTGTAGTAGACACTTCAAGGGGAAATTGTCTAGAAAACATCTATTTCATGATTCTGCTGGTTTGTATGATGTACCTATTCTCGAATCCTCTTCTTTTGGGCCCTTAGAGCATGTGTGCCTTATGCGATAGGGCCGCGATGTCCATTTTATATTTTAATATGCATGGCTTGGGGGACGCCACTAAAAGGTTGTCATTGTGCCACTTCATCCTTTCTACCTAGCCTTCTATTGTCCTCATTTAGGAAACTATGGTAGATTCGATGAGATCCTTAGCATATCTTAGATTGGTCTTTCCTCACTAGTGCATGGTTGCTATCAACTCCTGTGGTTTGTCCAGGGGTTTCATGGCTCTCTCGGACCCTTATTAGGCATATTGGAAGGCTCATAAGTTTTTTGTGGGTATCTTACTCTCTGGACATATCCGAGGTTCGAGTGAGAAGATCCATATATGGAACATACATGCCCCATATGAAGGTAGACGATGTTTTTGGGATCAAATGGAATCTTGGAATCTCCTTAAAATTAGATGATTGATTATTGCAGGTGATTATAATGTGATATTATCTAGGAATGAGTATTGGGGGTCGAAGGGTCATGGCGGCCCTCTCTCAGATTGCCTCAACACTCTCTTTGAGGATAACCATTTGGTGGAGATTTTCCTTGTTCCTCTAGAGCCTATGTGGCATAATGGCAGAAGTGGTGGTGAATTTATTGGGAAGTGACTTGATCGATTTATAGTACATCAAAACCTGTTCGAAGTTCTGAGAAATATAAGATTGAGGGTTGAGAAGATATACATCTCAGATCATTATCCAATTATTCTGCAATGGAGAGTGGAATCAGTTCAGAGGGGTATTCCTTTCAAATTCAACAAGATGTGGCTGGAAGATGAGGATTTTAATAAATTGGTCTTTGATTTCTGGAATTCCTTTGGAATGAGCCCTAGCTAATCAGCCATGGATAACATTTCTGCGAAATTAAGTTCCCTAAAGAGCCAAGTTCGTGTTTGGGAGCGGGAGAAGAAAGCTCGGCCATACATGGAATTGAAAGCTCTAGTTAATGAAATTAAAATAATTGGTGAGAGTCTCTCAATGGTACCACCCTTCCTGCACACTTTAGAAAGATTGAAGCTCTTGGAAGATAGGAGAAAGCACATTTTGTTGATACAAGAAAACACATAGAGACTAAAAAGTAAAGCAATTCGGATCGGTGCGGGGGATCGCAATACCAAATTTTTTCACTGATTCGCCAACCATCGGAGAACTATCAATGCTATATGGGGCATTAAGGGAGAAGATGGGAACTATATATTTTCTAACATGGAGATCCAAAAAGAGGCTGTCAAATTTTTCCAGAACCTCTTCTCAGCTAGAAGTGAGGCCCTCATTGAAACCAACTATGGGGAGTTGAGGAATACCCAAGGATGTTTAATCAGGAAGCAAATGATGTGCTCTATAGACCGATTTCCTTTGCGGAAATTCATTCAGTCTTGAAATATTTTTCCAAGGAGAAATGCCCAAGACTTGATTGTTGGACTATGGAAACATTTCTTCCTTTTTTTGAGCTTATGGAATGAGAATTGTTAGATATGGTTGAGGAATCCCCGAATAGGTGGTTCATTCCGACTCTATTAAATATATCTCAATTTCCCTCATCCCGAGGGTCACCTCTCTGCACACCTTCTCAGACTTCAAGGTGATCTTTTTGTGCAATATCATATACAAACTTATTTAGAAGGTGATTGTTGAATGGATCAAAGGCACTCCCTTTGTTCATATATCCAAGGAACAATTTGGTTTTCTCCATAATAGATCTATACATGATGCAATTTCCATTTCTCAAGAGTGCATCCACTCCATCCAAACCAAAAACTGGAAGCGGTGGTGATGAAGATAGATTTGGAGAGAGCATACAATTGCATGGGCTATAATTTTCTCAGGATCATTTTGCTGAAGATTAGGCTTGAGATTCAAAATGTGGAATGGATCATGGCATGTGTCACAAATGTTTGGCTCATTGTCCTCATTAATGGATTTCCCACTGATTTTTTTGAGCACGCAGGGGCCTCCAGGAGGGATGTTCATTATCCTCGTTGTTCTTCATCCTTGTTATATGCGCACATCTTCCGTATATGCACAGTTTCCGTATATGCGCACATCTTCCGTATATGCGCAGTTTCTGTAACATAAACGAAGATGCATGAACGACGTGCATATACGGAAGATATGCACATACGGGAAAGTTAGGGATATACGGAAGACACACGCATATCTTCAGTATATGCCCAGCTTCCGTATATGCGCACATCTTCCGTATATGCACAGCTTCCGTATATGCACAGTTTCTGTAACATAAAGGAATATACATGAACGACGCGCATATACGGAAAGTTTATGTATCTGCATCGTATATGTGCAAATTCAATATACATAAATTGCGCATATACGGAAACTGGGCATATACGGAAGATATGTGCATATCTTCCGTATATGCCCAGTTTCCGTATATGCGCACATCTTCCGTATATGCCCAGTTTCCGTATATGCGCAGTTTCTGTAACATAAACGAAGATACATGAACGACGTGCATATACAGAAGATATGCACATACGAGAAAGTTAGGGATATACGGAAGACACTAGCATATCTTCCGTATATGCCCAGCTTCTGTATATGTCCACATCTTCCGTATATGCACAGTCTCCGTATATGCGCAGTTTCTGTAACATAAAGGAATATATACATGAAGGACGTGCATATACGGAAGATGTGCGCATATACGGAAAGTTCATGTATCTGCATCGTATACACGCAAATTCAATATACAGAAATTGCGCATATACGGAAACTGGACATATACGGAAGATTTGTGCATATCTTCCGTATATGCCCAGTTTCCGTATATGCGCACATCTTCCGTATATGCCCAGTTTTCGTATATGCGCAATTTATGTATATGGAGTTTGCGCATATACGATGCGCATGTCTTCCGTATATGCCCAGTTTCCGTATATGCGCACATCTTCCGTATATGCACAGTTTCCGTATATGTGCAGTTTCTGTAACATAAACGAAGATGCATGAACGACGTGCATATACGGAAGATATGCACATACGGGAAAGTTAGGGATATACGGAAGACACACGCATATCTTCCGTATATGCCTAGTTTCCGTGAATGCGCACATCTTTCGTATGCGCACATCTTCCGTATATGCACAGTTTCCGTATATGCACAGTTTCTGTAACATAAAGGAATATACATGAACGAAGCGCATATACGGAAAGTTTATGTATCTGCATCGTATACGCGCAAATTCAATATACAGAAATTGCGCATATACGGAAACTGGGCATATACGGAAGATTTGTGCATATCTTCCGTATATGCCCAGTTTCTGTATATGCGCACATCTTCCGTATATGCC
>APFE030041524.1:217219-228156 GCA_000404065.3 Pinus taeda
GAAGATATGCACATACAGGAAAGTTAGGGATATATGGAAGACATGCGCATATCTTCCGTATATGCCCAATTTCTGTATATGCGCACATTTTCCGTATATGCACAGTTTCCGTATATGCGCAGTTTCTTTAACATAAATGAATATACATGAACGACGTGAATATACAGATGATATGCACATACAGGAAAGTTCATGTATCTACATCGTATACGCGCAAATTCAATATACAGAAATTGCGCATATACGGAAACTTGGCATATACGGAAGATTTGTGCATATCTTTCGTATATGCCCAGTTTCCGTATATGCGCACATCTTCCGTATATGCCCAGTTTTCGTATATGCACAATTTATGTATATGGAATTCGCACATATACGATGTGCATGTCTTCTGTATATGCCCAGTTTCCGTATATGCGCACATCTTCCGTATATGCCCAGTTTTCGTATATGCGCAGTTTCTGTAACATAAACGAAGATGCATGAACGACGTGCATATACGGAAGATGTGCACATACGAGAAAGTTAGGGATATACGGAAGACACTAGCATATCTTCCGTATATGCCCAGCTTCCGTATATGCGCACATCTTCCGTATATGCACAGTCTCCGTATATGTGCAGTTTCTGTAACATAAAGGAATATACATGAACGACGTGCATATACGAAAGATGTGCGCATATACGGAAAGTTCATGTATCTACATCGTATACGCGCAAATTCAATATACAGAAATTGCGCATATACGGAAACTTGGCATATACGGAAGATTTGTGCATATCTTCTGTATATGCCCAGTTTCCTTATATGCGCACATCTTCCGTATATGCCCAGTTTTCGTATATGCGCAATTTATGTATATGGAATTTGCGCATATACGATGCGCATGTCTTCCGTATATGCCCAGTTTTTGTATATGCGCACATCTTCTGTATATGCACAGTTTCCGTATATGCGCAGTTTCTGTAACATAAACGAAGGTGCATGAACGACATGCATATACGGAAGATATACACATATGGGAAAGTTAGGGATATACGGAAGACACACGCATATCTTCCGTATATTCCTAGTTTCTGTATATGCGCACATCTTCCGTATATGCACAGTTTTCGTATATGCCGAGTTTCCGTATATGCGCAGTTTCTGTAACATAAAGGAATATACATGAACAACGCGCATATATGGAAATTTTATGTATCTGCATCGTATACGCGCAAATTCAATATACAGAAATTGCGCATATACGGAAACTGGGCATATACGGAAGATTTGTGCATATCTTCCGTATATGCCCAGTTTCGGTATATGCGCACATCTTCCGTATATGCCGAGTTTTCGTATATGCACAGTTTCTGTAACATAAACGAAGATGCATGAACGACGTGCATATATGGAAGATATGAACATACGGGAAAGTTAGGGATATACGGAAGACACTAGCATATCTTCCGTATATGCCGAGCTTCCGTATATGCGCACATCTTCCGTATATGCACAGTTTCCGTATATGTGCAGTTTCTGTAACATAAAGGAATATACATGAACGACGTGCATATACAGAAGATGTGCGCATATACAGAAAGTTCATGTATCTGCATTGTATACGCGCAAATTCAATATACAAAAATTGCGCATATACGATGCGCATGTCTTCCGTATATGCCTAGTTTCCGTATATGCGCATGTTATTATTATTAATTCTTATTAATTCTTATTATTTATTTATATTAATTTTATTAATCCTTGTTTATATTATTATCTATATTATTATTTAATCCTTAGTTATCATTATTAATATTTATGTTGTTTATTATTATTTGTTATTATAATCATTGTTATAATTATTATTTTATATCATAATATTGTATTATATCAATAAGTTTATCTACTCATTTATCATTATTTATATTATTATTTTGTTATTATAATTATTGATATTAATTATTATTATTTATTATTAATCATATTTATTATTATATTTAATTATATTTATGTTATTAAATTTATATTATTTTCATTATTGATGTTTTATTCATCATGTTTATATTATAAGATATTAAATATTAATCCTTATTATCATTTTATTGTTATGCTATTTATTTAATTAATCATTATATGTATTAATTATTATTATTATTAATTATTTTTTTTTTCGTATAAGATATTCTATTAAAAAGATAAAAGGAAAAAATATTTACAAAGAAGTTTGAACAACTTTGAAATCAAATTTATATTTTTGAAACAAAACATGACACTAAACGCTTTAGAAATCAAAATTCGCAGTTTCGAGATTTGAAATTAATGGAATTCACATTTTTTTATTCCAAATACATACTTCTATCCATCGATATTTCCACTCTTAAAAATCAACATTTCACTTTAGAATATTAACCATTTCAAAATTTAAATTTAAAAGATTTAACTATATACTTCCTTACTATTTCAATTGTAATATTATTTTGGTAATTTTAATATTCCCTCTTCTCCAATCACACCTTTGACCCCATAAAACAAAAGAAAAAATCAATAAAGGTTAAAGAGGTTAAATAACAAGTACATGTTTATTAAATGGGTTGATTCTCACATGTAAAATCTATGGAATATGAACATGAACTATAAACTAGTTTCCGTATATGCGCAATTTATGTATAAGAATATTTTTAAAGTGATATTGGATTGTAATGTGTGGTTATTGTTTTTTATCTCGTATCATGTTTGAAAGGCATATGTATTTTTAGACAGATTAATCTTGAGGTGCGAGGTATAAGTCTTAAGATTACATTTCAAACATCAAATAAGATATAAATATAAAAGTAACTTAACCTATAAACTTGATAATTTGTAAATAATAAAAGAAAAATCTGTTACAACTATTCATCAAAAGTAATGTAACATTGATATAATATAACATCGAATCCACATAAAGATTTAAAATTCAATGAAGATGTTGTCATCAACACAAGTATATATTTATGTATTTTTATTCAAAATAGGTCCAACTATACATGTTTTTTTTTTGACAAAATAGAACTTCATTTCCAACATAAATAATGGAATCTCATCCCCATAAATGACATAATGGAAAAAAAGCATCATGATTGATCTAAAGTATGGGTCTATAAGTCACCCTCATCCCTCTTGGCACTCCCAGGTGGATTTCCAAATTGATATCTCTGCAAAAAATTACAATAACCAATTAGTTGTAAAAATTGAAAGGCATATATTCAATTTCATTAATTCATGATGATATTTTGATCAAATACTCATTCTCACCGTGAGGATTTGAGGCAATGGAGAAGACAGCCCTTCCTGGGTAGATGGCGGAGCACTTGGTGATGGATATAGGCATGGTTCACGGGTGATGGATAAAGGCATGGTGGATGTGAAATAGGGAAAAGGTAGTGGGTGTGGGCGACAATACACCCCCACCAGTTGTACGATAGTGGGAATCACTGTAGGCCGAGGGATTAACCTAGGGGGGGAAATTGGAATGTTAAGGGTGGACGATTGAAAAAATGAGAATTGTGGATGACTGAAGGGTAGGCGTGAGCATTGGGAAGGTATTACAGAGGTGGTTCTAGGCTTGGAAGAATTTATGGAGGAAAAAGGTGGTGGGTGTGGGCGATGATACATCCTAATTGGTTCAACAATAGGGGGGAGCACCCTTGGGGAGGATATTAGGGTGTTAATGGTTGAAGCAGTGTTCCCAATGCTAGATCTTTTTTCAATAGCATGTTCATCAAATAAACGAATTCGACAATTTGGAATGTTGTGAGATGTGGGTTCCTCAGCTGTAACAATAAAAATAGTTCATATAGTCATGCAAATGTGTTGAACATGCTAATATATCGCATTTAACGTAAAACAATGCATAGCATGAAATTTCCATACCAATATTGGGTATAATAGAATCTTGCATTATCTCAGGCGCGTGGTCCACATTTGTTTGCTTTTGAGAAGATGACTCCAATTGTTCATCCATTCTTTTTTTCCTTGCATGAACTCGTCCAACCCTTTCAAATTGTAGATTATTTGTCCCTGATTTTGACTTGTGACCACATCGCCTCTTTTTATTTACTGGACTCAAGAAACTATGTTTTTTCTTGGTAGTGATTTTGGATGGAGTTATAGTATTGAAAAACATTTTGTTGTATTCTTGACATGCTTTTTCTACTAAGTTGTTCAATGCATATGCCTGTTCCAAATTTGTAGGTATTATGGATCTCAATTTCTCAAGGGTTGATGAGTTGACATGCTTCATCTCATCATGTTCAGAGAATGCACTATCTTGTCGTACATTGGTCGATTCAACATTGTATGAGAAATTCTCTAAATTATCAATGCTTGTTTCATTATGATAATTCAGATTGGGAGGAGAATCAAAGCATGGCGAAAGCTCTGTTTGGATTTCTGGGACCAATATAGGTGTTTCATTCAAATCAAATAAAATTCTAGGCCTTTCTGTCCTGGCATCAGTGACACCACGTGCTACATTTTCACCCAAAATAGTGTTACTCACTAACATCTCAACTTTCAATACATGTTTACAGATATTTCCATTCAGGGCCCAATTGCAATTGCAGAAGTGTAGATTAGAACCCTTATATATGACATTGTACCAAATTTCACGAGTATCCTTATTTTGGCTACGAACCGAATAGTCATTACTCTTTTCATCAGGCACACAATCTTCATTTGGGATTTTCTTAGCTCTACACTTTGATGAATTCAATTGTTCATGTATTTTCCTGGGTCGTACAAAACAAGCTTCTTTTAAACGGTGCATATGGTTGTAATATAATACAACCTTTTTCAACAAAACATAGATTAACCAATCAACCCTTTTGTGGCATGCATTGTTCTTCTCACATAGGTAACTTTCATTGATAAACTGATGGTAAGATTCAATGGCATTGTTCGTATCTTGATTTGAATGTGGAAAATTTCTGTATGCTTTTGCCCACATATATGTAGAAAGAAATTTATTAGTTATATATTAATAAGTATACATATGACATGAAAAATAGAGTCATTAAAACCACCAATAAGAAGCTTACATATTTTGTTGTTAGCTAGCCAAGTATTTCTAAAATATTCCAAAAGTCGTTTTTGTTCACTAAATTCTTCAAATAAGCTTTCAACTTTCTTTCTCACATATTCATCATCTTTACACATGTGCATGATTTCTCCTAAACCACGAAAAATGCTTATTTGGTTTTCCCTCCCTTGGACCTTGTTTCCAACATTTTTCAACCATGCACGACGAACATGCCACACACATAATAATACTTTGCACTTGATCGAAGACCAGCAATAACATAATTTTTAGTAAGATTATACATTAACATTATTTTTTATACCTCTTGTAAAAATAATAAACACATCACCTCAATGCTTCAATTTCGGCAGTAGCATCATCTGTGATGAAGGCAAGAACATGCCAATCTGGTCGCTCTTTGTTTCCAATTACAAGGCCAACGTCCATTTAGAAAGATCAGCTATAGTGTTGCGTGATGATATCACCCAAGCTATTGGAACCCCATTGTGATGTTCGTCGAAAATCATTAAGGTGTAAAGTTGATACTGCATTACAAAAAATGTGCATAATTATATTTATATAAGATACATGCATTAATATGAGGTTAAATAAATGAATCGGATTTAGGATAAATATGTTCTCACCCCGTACTTATTTGTACTAAAGGTTGAATCCATTGAGATAATAACATTGTGAGAGTATTTTAGCATCATTGAACACATCCACTTTGTTTGTATGCCTATGATAAAATGGATATTTTCAACAAGATCTTGTTTTTGGTAGAAGAAAAAACTCTCTCAGTTTTCCTTATACCAGCACTCTACACTCTTTGGATCACTTTGATCTTTAGCATACTCTAGCCTTATGATATCATTGTAAATCTTACTTATATCTTTTCTTGTCATGTATGTATCTCGAGGTATCCCTGTGTATAACTCACCAGATCCATCCTTCACATTAGAGATGAACTTGTCCCATATCATTGTAACATTAAAACCTCTTTTAACGAAATGTAGGACACTAGATCGCATATCCCAACTTAAATGTGGTTCATAATTGAATCTCATGGGCCTACCGATAGCATCTGTCCCATGACAAATAACATTGGATTTATCAACATGTCTACATGCAGTATATATTATTACAGCATCATCTAGTCTCATTTGAAGTCGTCGCACAAAGAAGTGACATTGGCAACCAACTTTAATACTTTCATGTCGATTGCGGTTTGTCTTTGGATCTCATGATGCACTCCTAATTATCCTTTTTGAATGTGGACATATGAACACCAATAACTGTAAGTAAAAAAGTTACTACAAATTAGATATAATATTTATGCATATTGAAAAAATTATACGTATCTTGAAAATGCATATAGAGACTCACACACTGTACTCCAGGTATGTTGAGTAATTGGTGTGTGTAATATCCTCTATTCCTCTACTTCGATGTTTCCTAAGAAGAAATTGAGTGGGTGCACTTTCATTTGATTCCTCTCCAGTTATGAAATCATCAAGTCGACAATATGGAATCACTGCAACTTGGTCCCCCCCAATCTCTGTCCATGTTAAGTCTTCCGCTGAAAATTGTATCATATCTTCCGGGTCTTCAACTTCTAACTCATTAATCTCCCCCCACTTATTCATTCTTAAAATACCTGTACAAATTGCATTGAAAATAATTTAGTTTGCGTAAATATTATGGTCTTGATCAATGCATAGCATACTAAGCATGGAAGTCTCATTTTTAAGTAAATATTTTATACTTTTCATGTAAACCACTTTGGGATTAAGTAATATTCATGGGATCTTAGATGACATTGTACGATAAGTAAGATATTAATAAGCTTAAATATCTATGACAAGTTTAGACTATCCATGGATGACATATGAATTCTTTCTGGAGGTGGGGCCACCATGTTATTGTCAAGGGGCGACTTGCGATGGAAATATGTGTGGAAATGGATTTATCGGGAGCTCTACCGGATGAGGTGATCTTGGAAGTTTTTGATGAAGAATGGGTGCAAATAGTAGATTATGAGCACAATCCGTTCAGATGTCGCAGATGTCATGAACATGGACACCTTTTCAGAGATTTTCCACTCAGTAAAGTAGTAAGCAAGAGAAAAAATAACACAATGAAGGAAACATACAAAAGGAATATTTTCGGTGATGACTCGTTCTACTCTCGGTGAACCAGGAACACTAGAAGTCGGAGTAACAGGTTCAGATATTTGGGGTTCTTCGCCTATATCACTAGCAGGTGAAACACTGCCAGTAAGCTCGGAAACCGCAACAGCTTCAGGATTATAACCTGTTTCTAGATTTTGGTAATCTAGATGGACTACGCACAAAGACTCTCCTTCTTCAGATGGACCTACTCTACGGCCACTAGGAGGAGTTACAAGGATTTTCAAACCTTCATAATGCTCCGGGACCTCTTCAAGAGGTCCACCCCGCAATCTACGGGATCTTCTCAACAAATCGACCACGGTGACAACTTCAGGAGACTCGTCCCGAAGTCTACGGGACCGTCTCGATGATTTAGCCACAGCTAAAAACTTTTAACTACTTCACACGAAAACAAAGAAAAATCTCAAATCAAACCACCTAAAGTCGCTAAAGAACCAATCAAATTTGAAACATGCGTCTAAAGAATCTAGGGCGTCAAACCACACACAAACAGTAAGCTTCCGGACCAAAAACACTAGTTGCTGATGAAATCCAACCTCGTAGGATTCAGTACAGAAATAGCGGGTGGAACAATTACCCCGGCAACCTGCTTAATGAATAGACTGGACCAAGTTCCTCCACTTTAACCGTCTTGAGTGAAGTGAACCCCCCAGAAAATCCAACTGAGTCTAGCCGACGTCTACTCCAGGTACAGTGGGATCTTCCCTCCACCGTCACCTTCAATAGAATCCTAAGATAATGATCACTAAGGTCACCAACAGTAACAAATACACCTGGGGAACAGTCTACACTCCGACAGCATGCAAGGGCAAGGTATCAAGCTCAATCCCCTAACCGGCTCCTTGAAAACAATCCAAGGTTTACCAATAAGTAACCCCTGGCTTCTCAACAATAATATGAGGTTTACTGTTTGTAATATGTGCGTGTCTGGCATCGTTCCCAACTATGGAGGATTGATCCCCTCACTGGTTCAGACACGAGCTCGTGCTTCTCCTTTAAGAGGAGATTTCCTAGAGTATAAATGCAACAACGGGATTTATCCTATCACAAGATAAGCTACTTGTTTGGTTTGGCTGTCTTGGAGAGTTAATTACTCTCCTACTCCAAGACACTAGCATGATCTATATTGGTGCTTCAGAGCCCTAGTAAAAGAAAAATTGCTAAGTTGATTTTACTTTAAGCGTTAATTTTATGGCTTTTCTTTAAGACAAAAGGTAGCTGAGATGAAACTGATGGTGTGTTGACTCGACTCAAATCCACTAAAAAGATGCACCTAGGATGATTTACACTACTTTTCTTTTTCAATGAATTCCCTAGCTAAGAGAGTTGGAGAATGCAAACTTTTTGATAAAAACAACTTTCTTAACAAACAATCAAAAAAACAATCTCTTTATCTTTTCCAAGCATACAACACATGACCACTCATTACTTGCACGAAAATTCCTTTTTCTTTCAAAAACTTCAAATGCTACTTAAAACAAACTTTTCAAATGAGATGTTTTTGTATTTTTCCCTATTTAACAAAGCATATAAAAACTATTCTAACAAAAGCAATTTCAAAATTTAGAGTAGCTTAGTGTGTGTAGTGAAATGTGTGTGTAAGTGACAGAGTGAACATACAAAGTTCGTAGTCATGTGGATATTTGATGATCCTTTTCAAATTCGTCTACTTACACTACATTATGTTTGTTCCTTAAGTGCAAATAAAATAATGTGTGGTTGATGGGCCACTTACTTCCTTCCTATTACACTATGTGAGCCTAAAAAGGGAGATGAAAAACTGAGTGCTTTGAGAAAGATTTCAGATGCAAGCCGAGGATCGTCTAAAAGACGCAAGGGAAGCAGGGGCTACTCCCTTTCTTTAATAACACCAGTTCTTAGTCCCAATGCTAATGAAGTAAAGATGCTTTGGTTAGTAAAAAATATGAGTGAATTATGGGCCACTTACTCCTTTGCTAATTAAGCTATGTGACTTGGTAAAATAGCAAAAGAAATTGAAAAAATGTGTGGATTATGGACACTTACTTTTCCCCTTAATTAAGCTATGTGTGAAATGTAAAAATTTTAAAGTAAAGGCTAAGTAATTGCCCTACTAATACTGATTATTAAAACAATCTGAACTATATGGAAAAAAATTGCAGAGGTGAAGGCAATTCACTAAAGGTTGCCAGTCACCCACGAAAGAAAAATTACAATGATTGTTTTTGTTCTCTGTAAACTGTGGGGTTAGGCTCTGCACAAGCGAGCGAACCGTGTGTCAATCCGCAAGAAAATGATAAGTGTTAAGCCAAATTATAGATATTAGGAGTGAGAATGATTATAAGCAATATGCATTATCAATGTTCTAAATTTAAACTTATATGATTAAAGAACAATGTATTTTATAAATGATACTATACTATAAATAATTTGACTAAAATTTACAGTCTCACTAAAACAAAAATTAGTATTGAAGAACTAAATTTATTTATACATTCAAAAATATAATTTACCCAATAAAAAATTGCATTATAAAAATTTGAATATAATTTAATAAAAAAATTACAATCTTATAAAAAAACAAAAATCGTTAAATTTACCCAATAACAAAAACAATTGAAAGTGTACATCTTATACATATTCAAATATATAAAAAATAAATAAAATTAACATCATTTTAAATTAATGAACTATATTCACACAGTTTGAAAAACACAATTTGTCTTACTCCAAAGAAGACACGGTAAGAGATGCGTAATTATAATGTTCCTATCATTGCCAAAAACAAGGCATTTTTTATGAAGTTAAAATATAACATTCCCTTGAATTTTCATAGAAAATTGAGAATATTTCGATGATACATAATTTGAGAACTATTATTAAAGTGGCAATTTTGTAAATATAAACAAATTTCTATTTATTTGTTGATAAACAAATAAAACAAAATATTAAAAAAAAAAATTGCAATTACTTCGTTTAAGGACAAGTTGATCTACTTCGGATTCCATTTGAAGCTATAACTAAAGCTAAAGATTTGGCAATACCTTACCAACCAAATTCATTTTGGTAAACATAAACAAATTGCTATTTATTTGTCTATAAACAAATAAAATAAAATAAAAAATAGCAATTACATCATCTAAGGACAACTGGATCTACTTCGGATTCCATTTGAAGCTATAACTACAGCTAAAAAGATTGGCAATAGCTTACCAACCAAATTCAATTTGGCTTAACCAAAGGGAAGGCAACCATGTATTAGTTTAGTATTTCAAGTGGCTGTGGGTTTAATAGGTGGAGGTATTGAAACTTGAATTTTATGAAGCATATTAAATTTAAAGTTTAGGTAGCCTTAGATAATTGTAGGAAGGCTTGATATTGAAACTTGAATTTTATGAAGCATATTAAATTTAAAGTTTAGGTAGCCTTAGATAATTGTAGGAAAGCTTGATATTGAAATTAACATGTTTTTAATTACGGTTAAAATTTATCTGTATTTATATCTAGAATAGAAATTTATTTAACCATAACCAAAATAGTGTCAAATTTTTTTGTAATAGTCTATCAGAAATAAATCTCTCTGATTGAATTCCATAACATTATCATGATTTTGCATTATTTCTCAATCCTTGTAATTCCTATTATCTAACTTGATAATAGCTATCATGAAAATGCAGGAAATGCAATTTTTTTTTTACAGTGTTTTCTATATAAAACTTATAGT
>APFE030041527.1:6340-24237 GCA_000404065.3 Pinus taeda
GCAGTGACTACGAAGCTATAGTGATTTTGGTGAGGTAGAGGGTTTTAGAGAGGGGACTCTTGAGCTAAGGTTGCTCTCCTCTGCCAGCTAGACTCTTCCTCCATTGTACAACCCCATTGCAGCTCGGGGTCCGCGGGGAAGAAGAGTACCCAAGGAGTAGGCTGGGAGGTTAACCGGTGGGTCTCATTTCGGATCAAGTGTAGCATCATACACTCGCAGATGGACCAGCGACTAGGAAATACCAGCGACAACACCAGCGACAATAGAGCAAGCGAAATCTCGCCTCTTCGGTGAATGGTACATGTGTATTTCTTTACTACTTGACCTTAGATTAAAAGCATATAAATGTGGTGTTATTTCCTGAATGAACATCAGTGATGTATGTGTTGATTAAATTGAAACCTTAATGTGTTTGTTTTTCGGTTGTAATTGTTGTGTAAAAAAAAAAAAAAAAAATTAGCTGGGACATTTCACCGTTTTAGTTGGGTCGTTTCACTTGGTTTCAGAGCGTAGGTTCACACACTGGGCCACACACTGGGCCTAAAAACGGTTATTACCTAGACCAAAGACTCATTCCATCCATCCAGTCAACCTGGTTCCTAAGTGACACATCATGCTTCAGTTCTAAGTCCTATATCCAACATTTTATTCTTATACTCAACACTTTGTTCCTGCAACGATGTAGTACCTCAATCCTGTAACACTTTGATCTTTCAATATTGTGATACCTTAATTCGATCCTATGATCATATTGAGATTTGTTCTTGCAGTCTTGGAAGGCTTCGGTGTTATTTTGGTCCTGTAATTATGTTCTGCTTCGACCCTGTAATAGTGTCATGACTCGATCTTGTAGTTATGTCCTACTTCGGCCCTGTAATATTGTCATGCTTCAGTCCTGTGATTATGACTTGCATTAACCCTATCATAATGTCATGCTTCCTTCTTCATTGTCTCTAATCTCTATTTGAACTTGATCATTCATATCACAGTTGAGACGAGTTCACGTGGATATTTATAGTTGTTTGTCACTGTAAATGAGCCGTCAGGAATAATTTGTGGAAGCTGACTTGTAGAGGATTAATCTGGAGTTTGGCTTGCAAAATGACTATATTATATTATTGCAACTCTTACTTGGACATTTTTGGTAAATTCTAGCGAATGATGCACTAAGGTGATATTTCTCCCAAGAAAATGTAAGGAAATACAATTTTTATTCTTCACGGGTTCTGGACCAGCCTTACCTTGAAATTATCGACAGTTTACCATCTGTTAACCAAATTTCTCTCGGCGCATGTGAGTCATAACAGCCATACCTTGAAATTATCGACAATTTACTATCTGTTAACCAAAACTTCTCTCGGCACCCTTTCGGTCTGCGCCGATGTGGATCCCAAATCTGGTTGTTCCATCAACTTGCATATTTGGTAACGGTAATCCTCAATTAATAATGGGGAGCTATAGTTTGTTCTTTTTCCTTTTCCTTAATTGTCTTTGTTAGAACACCCTGCATGACTGGACTCGCCTGAGAATTCGTCCTCACCCATTAGATCCCGTCTAAGAATTACTCTGCATCCTGATAAAGACAGAAAGAAGTAAATTCGCGGCCTCTTATTATGTAATCCAGTCTTCTATGGTGACGTGAATCCTCATTTAATCCACCAGAGCCGCTTTCCATTTCAGTTTCGGTAACTGATTGAGAGATTGGTACTCAAAATCTTGGACAAGGTACCATGAGTGTTTATATCCAGCAAGCGTTTGGTACTTAATCATCTTGAGCAAGGCAGCGTAAGTGCTTACAATTGTTGCCTTTCTTGCCTTTCTGCTTGAAAGCGTGTAGCACCACTGCCAAAAAAAAGATTATCAAGACCTGTATTTGTGTTTGTATTTGCATTTTTAATTTATTCTCAACACAACTTTTCTGTGTAAAGCAAACAATTGAACCAGTTAATTGATACATGCATAGCGCGAGAGGGATGCACGATTGTTTTCTTATTTGGCTATATAAACTATATATCGAAATGGTTTGAGCCGTATAAACTGTGTGATAATCCTGGCTTCACTGTACATTTCAAATTGGAAATTGACCGACAAATTGGACAGGACTTACAGTCATGGAAATGCAGAGAACTCGGGGAAACATTGAGTATGCAATTCGATAGTACGCCCGAGTTTTTCTTTATGTATATGCCGAAACAAGAAAATTTTCGTCTATCAAAATGAAAAAAACAAAACATGGATGGTTTGTATAAATTCCCTGCCGCCTTCCTGGACAAGAAATCTGCTATTATGAGAAAAACAAAACAGTCACTTCATATCATGTTATTTTGACCGAAGAAACAAACATTGCAAAAAGAATAGTTATAAACTGATAGAAGTATCTTAGCACAGTGATGATTCATATACGAATGGCCTCTATTGGATTTAATTCAATGCACAAAGACGTAATATTCAATACACGCTTCACATAGGCATTGTACACGTTGGAGAAGAGTTGAAAACAGTTTGGAGGTCACGCCAAACGCTATTTTATGAACTTTTGTATTCTCTTCATTTTCAGAGGAACCATGTTACTACTTATCTTGCTAAGCTACGTTTTAGGTGCGAAATTAATCATGCACTACAGTAACGCTCAGAAACATCTTGTAGCCAGTTGCCTCACACCAAACACTTTTTCACTGACTGTTTGATTCTCTCCATGTAGAATTTTTAAGAAACCTGTCGGAGTTGCCTGAGGGCCTACAAATGAACGTATTTGCAAATAGACGAGGATGTGAGGCTGAGGAGTTAGTTTATTTTAGTTTATATAAAAAAAAAACATAATTGTTAAGACTACGGATTTTTAACGATATATATCTAATTTAAGGAGGCCGTAGCATTCACATTCAAATTGTTTCATGAGAATAATAATAACGCTCTCCAAATTAGGGCATAAAACCCGAGGCTCTATTCCATTTAACAATTTGTTGCCAAATAAAATATGTGCCAACGCTGCAAATTAAGTATGTGCCCTATTGATCGACGCAAACTGTATGAACGTTGCAAACCAATGATTATGGTGTCGTGCAGTATGAGGTTGTTGGAATCATCTTAAAAAGTCATAATATAATTAAATTATGCATCAGTTAAAGACAAGCTTATATCGAGAGTAAAATATGCCCGTTTTTAAGTTGGGAACGAGAATCAATATGACAAGTCCTCGGGTATGTGCGTTAGTCAAAACACTAAAATATTTAAATATATAAGTTGGCACAACAATCTAGGTTACAGGACTTTATTGACATATTATAAATTTATCTATTTCGAAGTGAGTTTCGGTATCTATTTTCAAAATACTTCAATGTTTAAAAACCATTCAGTCAATTTGCATATCGTTTTTCTATAAAGAAAAATATCACCCCTTACTATTTAAAAAAAAAATAAGCAGGTATAGATAATAAGTTGGGTTTTGAAGAGAGCACACCCTTTTAATAGATAACAAGTTGCCACTAGCCAAATTGACTGTATTTTGCATACTTTGCATACTTGTTTTCCCCTATGTATATCTGACACCTTGATCATTTCAATTATGTTCTCTACCTTATAACTGCTCTGGTTGGTATACAACATTATTTGATACGACTCTAACATTAAGAATGCCATCTTAATATCAACCATGGTAATATAATACGACAAGAATGTAGAATATGGATTGTTTCAAAAAAAAGTAAAAAATCCTTCCTCTGGTTACCAATGCACACACCGAACCGCTGTTAGTGCACCTACCATTGCATTGTCATACTTCTAATACTATTATGTTTAGAATATTTGGTTACATTATAATGTATTTCTGTTGGCATAGATAACATTGGTCCATTGTATAATTTGACATAAACGCTTCATATTTTTGCAACCACGGCCATACTTCAACCTTGTAACGTTAGTATGCATTGTTTATTTCTTTCTCTATATTCTTGCATTTGCTATTGGTGGTTGGTGAAAGAATCCAACGTTCTGTATCGAGTGGTCTGAGTGTGATATCCCTAACCTGCATTCTATGCTTAATATCTCTCACATGTGTTACCTATTACACGGCCTGCCATCGGTTTGTTATCAATATTAACGTTGTGAGAAAACTCATTCTCAACCTCAAATTGTATCATTCAAGTGTCATTTGAATTTGGTACCTTTATTTTCAGGCTCCTCTCAATGCTAGGGTGGCTTATTCAGAACACTCTTACAGCTTAATTGCTTCACTTTTCTTTTTATGATAGTACATTATTGGAGATATGATTTATCAGCTTTTTGTTTCAATCTGAAACTAATTCTCTTCAAAAATATGGATTCTCTTGCATTGAATGCCTCAATATTATGTTTCTACACTTCTTACACTTCTTCCTTTGATGGTTTGGTGTGGATTCAATTTTAGAATAGTTGAATTACACAAATCTCTCTCCTTCATACTACCACCCTTCAGGAAACTATCTTGTTGACCTCCTTGCAAGTTGTTATTTATGTGACCAATTGTTCAACCCTGGACTGCAAAATTGCCATTTACTTCATGCTCAATGTTGGTGTCTTTTCGCAATGGGCATACTGGCTTTAGACGAGGAATGTTTTGCTATATCATATTGTTCTGCGATATGGTATTTAAATTTTAAGTTGCTTGTTTCAAAAGAAGAGGAATTTATAGGCCCTCGTGAGTGTGGTATATTCAGTCTTCTCATTCATGAAGGGAGCTTGCCCGGCAGGGTTTGAACATGGATCATTGTCACAACAACCATGCCAAACTACCCCTAAAGAACAACACCGCAAACTATTAAATACAAATTATATATTATATTTATATTTTAATAATATATTATTCATATACTTGTGTACATTACACAAATCAAAGTAGCATTAGTTTGATCTAAAGATATTTTTTTTGGGATTCTTGAATTTCTGCCCTTTTCGTTGGTCTGAGATAACCCGGATCCCTGTATCTTTGAATTCATCATTTTTTTTAGATACTCTTTGGTGTTTTCTTGAGCTTTATAGACGATTTATTATGATTTGCCTTGTTGGCACTATCTTTAATTATCACTTTCTGTTGACCTAGTCTTGTCTTCATTTCTTATACTACCTTCCTTTTCTTGTGAAATCTTTTTAATGTCATGCTTGTCTTCTACAAGCTATGGCATGGCAATCTCATCTGATTATTTTGTCTGTTATCTTCATCAAAGACCTCATTTATTGAATGTTATTTCTTTCTTTTTCTATTTCAAAGAGCCTAGTCTTGAACTCTTCATGGTACTCTATAAATATATTTTTATATGTGGCTTACTACCACTCCATTGCCTTTTAGGTGTGTTGTTTATGTTGTCCTTAATGTGGCTTTTTTTCAAGAAATCCACTATTTTTTTTTTGTACTATGGATTTCTTCAGCCTAGTTGACTGAGAAATCTTGGCCCATGCTCTTGGTCATCTCCACAATGGTCCTATTTTTCCTTCCTACAACATTGTTTCATTGTGGAGCATATGGGGAAGTAAGCTGTCTATCAATATCATGAGTTCTGTAATACTTGGAAAATTTACTAGTTTTGTATTCTTCCCTATTCTCTATATTGAAAGCCTTACTCTTCTTTCTACTTTGTCTTCCAGTCATAGACTTGAATTCCTTGATTATTTCAAATAATAATTAGCTTGTACTTGACAAAGCAGACCCGTTTTTTCTTGAAAGGTCATCAATATATTTTGAAATACTTTCAACTTGCTATTTGTGAAGTTCTCATGGGACCACAAAGGTTAGTGTGCTCTAATTTCTATTGCTTGGTTAATCGCAATGCATCTTCTTTGGCAATTTTATCTCTATGTTACTTGCTGAAAATGCAAGCTTCAAAATACAACTATCTTCTGTTGAATTGGAGGCAAACTGTGAAGTATGGACAATAGTTTTTTTTTTTTTTTTAAATTGCAAGGAGCGAATCTGTTGGGACCACCTTCTTCAATACTTTCTACAACTAATCTCGCTTCCTGTTGTCCTTTATGAAGCATGTGTTTTCATCGAATTCAATCTTGAAATGGTCCTCTGCAATTTGATTGACTGGCAGTAAGCTTTTCATTAGGTTTGGTGCATATATAAAAGACTTGCACATCTTTTGACAACTCCATATGGCATCTTCATTGCCATTATTCTTTGACATTTGACAGCTTGTAACTTGTCATCTCTTAAAGCAATCTTCTCTTTTTGATTTTCACTATATGGAATTTTGCATCTCATACTCCTTGTAACTCTCAAGCCTATATACAATGCCTCTAATGAAGTGAGAAAGAGTCCACTGTTGGATTTTTAGCTATGGTTGGTCTTCATACTTAATGTTTTAGCCTTCCAATAATATGTAAGTCATGTTCTTCATGTCAGCTCCAAAAGAGAGGGAAAATGAATTTTCAAATTTAAATTATTTTTGCTTCCAAATATAAAGTTGGCCCTCCAAGAAGTACAGGTTGGTCTGTCCATATAGACACACCACTTGGGTTCATCCAATCACTATATGTATTCCAATTTGACATCAAGTGAAGAATAAAATAACTGCTCAGACATTGATTATTTGGTTAAAAAGAATCAAGAATACAAGTCAATAATTGAAAAGCTACAAGATTTACAAAAAACTGAGTATTTGGAGTTGCATTGAAGGAATTGTTGACTTCAGAGACGATAATGGAGCACCAAGTAGAATCCATTTGAGAAATTGAGGGAGAAAAATATCAGCTTATGACTACCATAAAGCATTTAAAGATCAAGATTAATGATATTTAACTTTTAATGTGAAGAAAGGTTGACAAAGAAATATGAAAGATGCAAGTGAAAAACAAGGAAAGATAGTTAGATTATTATGTCTTAGATGAAATGTTGTCATAAAATATGGATTTCATTCATGGTATATTACTGATTGTTGAAGAGGGGCATGATCTACTTGTTAGCATGGCATTGATTGGTAGATTGCATCACTTAGTTATAAATCACAACAATCAGAGTAGAAGTGTGATGAAGTTGCAGGACCTCATTGAATTGCGGTTGCTTCCTATTAGTTCCCACCAAGAAGTGCTCTTGGAAGATCATGATCAACTCATTTCAGTTTTGCTTTTTGTTGCAAATATTAAGACACTTGGGGGAATTATCACAAGTAGGGTGGGAGAAATGTCGAGTCTTAATTTAGAAGTTGTATAAAATAGGCTACAAGGTTAGTTTTTAAAGCTTGCTTTATGTAATTCTATTTTTGTCATTGAAAATTATAATTACATTGCATTAGTACCTCATTCATCGTTTGTGTTTGTACATGTGCTGTAAAAATAAAGGAGATACTACATGAAATGGAATAGGTACATGGAGCAAACAAGAATAGAGTTGGCATTGTGCAATTCTTTTGATTTGGGTGGACAAACCAGAGCAGGACACCCTTGAATGACTGAATTGGGCAATAGATGAGAGAGGTGCAATAGGTCATCCCCATTAAATTTTGTCTCTAAATAGATGGAATGACATGTTTTATTTTATTTGATTATTTTTCTTGAATTAGCAAGGCCCTGCTCTAGTTTGGATTGGATAGTGTCTAGTGCAGCCTATTATTGTAATTTCTTCTTGCATGGGCATTTATGTTTTTGTGTAATATTCCTAAATGGAAATATTAAGTGTAAACAAAATCATGCACTATAAACAGAAAGTAAATTTAACACATCCACAAATTACAATCTGATAGGAAGTTCATTCGCAACCATGCCAAAAATAAATAAACAAATAAATAATAATAATAATAATAATTGTATGCTCTTTTCTTATACGACAGTATTATTACAACATTTATGACAAAGAACTTTGACAGATGCAATGATGAGCATACAAATCACTTTTTGTTACATATTATCCCTGACATTGTCACTTATAGGGTCATATAGACGTAGTTTGAAATGAACTACTATAATTGGAAACTACAGGGGTATAGTGTGTGAATGACTTTACTTGGTTGAATGCATCATATATTAATTTGTACCACGAGATGAATATTGATTGTGATCGTCTTGCTTCTTGTTTTTATTGTTTCTAAATACATAAATAATTATGGGTTGCATTGATCACTGATATATTCCTTTAGTTATAATAGAATTCGTGGTATAGATATCTTGGGAAAATTATAACCTGCCCACCAGAAGGTTGGCAAGAATTTCAGGAAGGGTTCCTAAGATTATGTGTTGTCGTTTCTCCTTTATGTTCTAAGGACTTCGGGACGAAGTCCATTGTTAAGAGGGGGTGTATGTAGTGCCCACCCTAGTTTCCTGACTCTAATATGACATCATCTTGCATACTTTAGTCTATGAGTAACTCAGGCTGAGGATCCAGAAATGTGACTCTATTATCAGCGAATGTGATGGTTATGTATGTTCTCTATTAATATTATGATTAGAATATAATTAATGGTTATGTGTATTCTCTATGGATATCATGATGGTGATAGTAGTAAAGGATAGACATGTTTCTATTGATGTTATAATGATGATAGCCTTGATCTACATGTATGGTTCCATTAAGATTATGATGATGCTAGCCATGATGGAGGTATCCCCTATGTTAGCTACTTACATTAGTTCTGGTTCACAATGAACGGTGATGTGAATGACCAGGTGATGGTAATTAATGCTATTATTACAATGAATAACACTGAAAAACCTGGTTACTGATTATTATTGAGTATGGCAGGGAAACCACCAGAGGCACTCACACATGACGCGTTGACGACACCTGGTTTGATGAAAATTTATATTATTTTATCTTTGAAATTCTAATCGATTTTGAAACCTGCTATATATGGCTATCTATATTCTAATGATATGTTAATGGTTGCAGGCACAGATGAGTTGCTTGGCCGAATGACTCACATATGGGTGATGGGGTTCTACAAGTGGATGGAACTACATGGGAGGGGCGGGACAGTGTCCCTGATCTCACCCACTAGCACTCCCACCGTGACTTGGGCTGGAAGGGTTGAAACACCTTTGCCTTGAAGATCACGATGCCATGAGGGCAGGTCCCAAAGTTGGTTCGCTCATGAGGAGTTTACTGGGGGGCGCGCATCAAGGCGGATTCCTTGATCCTCGGCACCATTAGTCTCACTATAGCAGGAAACATAAGAGATGATAGTGGTCTATGACATTGCATGATATTTTCCCCTCGTAGTCACTAGATGCTTGAAGGGCAAGTGGTGTGGCACTCTTGGAATTTCAAGGGAAATTCTTGAAGGGCACGACCAACTTGGCACCCTTGGCATCACAATTAGACTGTTAGGTGTGGCACCCTTGGAATTTCAGGGGAAATTCTTGAAGGGCACGACCAACTTGGCACCCTTGGCATCACAATTAAACCGTTAGGTGTGGCACCCTTGGAACTTCTAGGGAAGTTCTTGAAGGGCACAACCAAACTTGGCACCCTTGGAATCATTAAAAATAAATGATAATAAATAAATATAAGTAAGGAATGAAAGCTAGGGAGTTACACCAAGGGAAAATGATGATTTGAAACCAAGGAAATTAAATAAAAAATAAAACTTGGAATAAGGAGGATCATAGGAAAAAAATAAATAGAGTACCTTAAAAATTCTACCCTCCCCATGTTGGAAAATGCTAGGTAGATGAGGTGGTTTAATTAGATAAAAGGGGAAGACAAACATATTGTAAGGATAAAGATTAATCATAAACCAATTAAACTTAATTAAGAAAAGAGGAAGGTGAATTAAATTAAGAAAAACAAATTAGATTTAGAGAAATGTAGAGAAGCTTCATGTGGCATCAACCAACATAAGAATATCCCTCTATGAGATAACCTGAGTTAATTTAGGAGGTAGATTGGGGATAAAATCTTGACTCATTAATTGACTCCAAGTAATAAATAGGAATCTTGTGAGATGAGGAAAATATTAGTTTTAAATAAAAAGTTAAGTAAATAATTTTGGGTGACCCTTGCTGAGAGAATGACACATGGGTAGGCGAATAATCAAGCATTAAATTAAAAGAAAAATATTATAATTATGCATGACATGCCAAGTGTCACCTATGAGGACTCCTATAAAAGAAGGGGCAAGCCATGAGAGAAGGGAATTTTGGGAACCCTATCGTTGGATGGATGATATGAGGTGAAAGGAGTGACTACGAAGCTATAGTGAGTTTGGTGAGGTAGAGGTTTGTTTTAGAGAGGGGACTCTTGAGCTAAGGTTGCTCTCCTCTTCCAGCTAGATTCTTCCTCCATTGTACAACCCCATTGTAGCTCGGGGGTCCGCGGGGAAGAAGAGTACCCAAGGAGTAGGCTGGGAGGTAAACTGGTGGGTCTTGTTTCGGATCAAGTGCGTCATCATACACTCGCAGAAGTGACCGGCAACCAGGGAATACCAGCGACAGCAGAGCAAGCGGAGTCTTGCCTTCCGGTGTATGGTACATGTGTATTTCGTTACTACTTGAACTCAAAATAAAAGGATGTAAATGTTTTGATATGTTCCTGAAATGAGCTTCAGTAATGTGTGTGTTGAATGAAGTGAAATCTCAATGCGTTTCTTTCTGGTCGTATTTGTTTTAAAAAAAAAAAAATGTGCTTGATATATATACAGTTTTAGCTGGGTCATTTCACTATTTTAGCTGGGTCGTTTCATTTGGTATCAGATCCAAGTTGAACCCTTGAGGCCTATGGGCCCATGCATGCATGACTAGTTTAGTTAATTATTTTCTTTTGATCAACTATGGCGTGGAGAACTTGTGTAAATTTTATGAAAAATAAACAAGCACCATGAGCAACAGCCCGAAACAAGCATATGTTGTCTCCTGGTATGACCGTAACAGAGTAATCGGTATAAACTTCCTTTCCATGAGATGCCTACCGAGATTAATTTCAAAAGCTCCGTTCTTTAAAGAATATTGAGAATTGATCACTACTCCAGTTTGATTTTTTTTATATTAATCTAATTCCAAATTTTAGTGTAATGTCAAATGTTTTGTTAGATATCAATCTATAGACCTACAAGTTATAAACTCATTCGTTTAGGTAGGGTTTCATATCCAGCGTTTATCAGCAGTAACTTCCGTCCTTTTGATTTTATTCACAACTCGTCCTTCTTGGTCTTTGCCTTGGTTCTTCAAATAACACATAATTGATTTTAATTGCCTCTCTCGACTCTGTTGCCCGAATAATCCTCTTCTATGATCACTTCAGCAACATATGCACCGATTCAATACAAACTCCAACCAATGATATAAATCATTCTTGGTCTCATTACATGACTCAAATTTCAGCAGAAAAATGCTCCATGCTCAACATTCATGGAGGGAGATACAAATGATATTTGTCACCGGTCCACCTGAGTAAGGGAAAATTTCAATATGCCTCTGCAACTCTGACACACACACATTTCGCAAATGGTGGTCGGCCTTCCAAATGATCTGCAAGAAGTGGCCAATTCATATCACCAATTATTTTTGTTGATTGAAGTCAGAGACTATGGAATTCCAGCTTATCTTGTATTGCTTCTATCTTGGTAATCCAACTCTCGACCATAAAAGAGTTGGCAGAAGGAATTTAGATCAGTCGCTGGAAACAGTATGAGTTTGCACCATAGTGATTATAACCATCAATTCCTCCTCAATGTACTGCAAGCAGCACACATTCATACATTCGGCCAATAAATACTTCGAATCACCTCAAGCACGTAAATCCTCAAAACTCCAAACGCTTGCACCTTAGTTGACCATCCTGCGTTATAAAAGAAAAAAAAAGAAAAAATGAAATCAACCGAATAAACAATCCACGCAATGAGCTCGTAGAATAAACAACACAATTGAATCTTCTGCCTGTTGCTTTGTCTTCCATGGAATTCATCCAAAATTCATCATCACAGTATGCTCTTCCAATCCTCTAAAGAAGAAGAAAAAAAAAAAACGAATAAAACAAACGCCCACATCACAATTTAATCCGCTGGTCATGTAATTCGTTCAATGACGGGCCTTTTCAATCCCCGACCCTCCGGATAGTAATCAGAGAGCAATTTGGGGATTCTGAGGGATTGGCAGGGCAGGCAATGGCATCAGGTCTGTTCACAGTAGGGCTAGTAGGCGCTTGGTTCAGCTCCAACATCGGGGTCATCTTGCTGAATAAGTACCTGTTGAGCATCTATGGGTTTCGCTTCCCCCTATTCCTGACGATGTGCCACATGACCGCATGTTCTCTGCTCAGTTATCTGATCATAGTCTACCGTTCATCTCAGAATTCTGACAGTGATAAAATGTGATTGAAAGAGCGAATTATGATTCCTTATGGGAATTCTATCACTGGACGGGCCGGAGTCCCTGTTTCGTTCACAGTTTTCGCAGTGAATTGGGGCGCAATTTTCGATCAGTTATTTAATGGCGGAACAGTAAATAGATGGCAATAAATAGGTTTAATTAACGAAGAAACTTCTGTTAATTATCCCTACTGCTCTTTAATAAATGGACGGTTTAAGATTAGATCTCAGTACCTCGAGAGTTAAGAATGGATCCACTCCCATCATGTGCGCTTCGCTCGAAGAAATTATAAACAGAAATCTGCGTGCCAATTTACACACAGCTATCGACTGTTTAACTGTCTTTCGTCCCTACTTCCACAAAATCTGTTAATGTAACTTATTACGTTTGCCTATTTTAAGCCATTGTCTTTGATTTTTCCCCTTCTTTAATGTAACTACTGGGTAGATTTAACAATATCCTGCTTTGCACAATGCAAAGCCTGTTAAAGGAAATGAGATTCAACTATCAAGCATGTTGGTCCTTATTTATGGTTTTGTAAAAACTCTAATATTTTCAGATTATAGTTTCCATTTAGCAATGAATGCCCTAGAGCAAATGTTGTTTGCATGGTACAAATTGACTCTTCTCGTTTCATATCAAGATCTCTTGTACTGTGTTCGTATGTCCTAAATATTATTGACTTGCTTCTTCTAGTAGCACAAGCATATGGTATATCTATTCCTGTTGAAAGATTGGAAAAGCCTCGTGTAATGAAGTTTATTAAAGGTAAGTTTTGCCTGTATACCTTCACTACAAACAAATCAATATTTTAGAAATGTGGATACTGGAAACACTTTCATATCACTTTTTAACATTTATTTTGCCAAACAGAAGATTACAAAAACTTTAATGTGTGATTTTAAACTATTTATCCAGCTTTTTAAGGTTATAATTTTAGATTCATTTGCTATATCTATATAAATTGGCAGAAAACCATTGTTAGTTGCCTAGACAATTATATAGCATAGAGAGAAGAGGTTCTCTCTTTACAATTTTTTTAACAGCAGGCCCTCGATACCACCTGTACATATCCCGTAGATTCACCAAAAAAGACCAAATCTTGATAGACTAACTAATATCTTGACATAATGATTTCGTGCAACTTTGCAAGAGGGCTTTCAAGGATTTGCTTCACCTTCTATGCTTCTGTTGTTTTCTGGCCATTGGTTGTCTCCATTGTTGTCTCCATTGCCCCAGGACACCGATTATCCATTTTCACTCCCATGTGCTTTAGTAGCTCCATTCTTAGAAGGGAAATCTGTGAAAAAAAAAAAACAGCGGTTCCTAGGTTATGTTACAGTGAAAATCGCTTATGATGACTTAGAAACTAACAGTAGTTTATACGAAGTAATTGGGCTTGAGCATTAGGATAAGGTGTGAGCCATTGTTGAGTAGATCCTTGGAGGATTTGCGCATCATCTTATTCCCAGGCTGTTTCTCCATTTTCTCAACCTTCTGCAGAACTGCAGATGTTTATATAACTCTTTTCTTCAGATTGATCATTTTAAATCCTGTAAGGTTATAATTTTAACTTTTCTAACCTTTTAGTATTCCTTTCATTTAATTGACCCCTTGTAAGATCTTACCTATTGATCGTTAGGAATTTTTGGAATTTGTATAGAAGCATCATCTATGTGCAATCATGGTCTCTAGGCATGGTATTGTTTTCTATGCCTTACATCTTCTCCTTAAGTTGTAGTTATCGCTTACTGCACTTTTCTCTTACCTTCATCTTCATCTAAAGATAATTGTTCAAGACAAATCTCGTAGGGAAGCAACTGGAACTTTATATTGGTGGCTTCTGAAAATAATTGGCAGCTGGAATTTATATTGATGACTTCTTTGAAATAATTTGCTTAGAAATGCTCCTTGTGAAAGCTGAGTTTTGTGGCACCCTTCTGGCTGTATTCCTGCGAGAGCTGCTTCAGCTCCTTAGCCATGATCAGAGCTTCATAGTAGAATACTCCTGCAGGTGACCAGGAGTGATAACTAGAATTAGTTACGTTAAAAAAATCACTTTCACTTTGTTACTCTACCAAATTTGAAACGCCTTAGTCTAACAAGACTGTTTTTTTTGCTTTGAAAATCATGAAAATTCTGCCGAGATTTTGATCAAAGAAGACAGAGATTCTTGTAAATCCAGGTTATAGTTGTCAAACTGTTTTTTTCTTCTTTGAAAATCATGAAATTTCTGACCAGATTTTGATATACAATGACTAGTCTTAGTCAAAGGATCCCGAAATTTACGCTCATTTTTGCGAGATCTCCACCACTTGTTTTCAATTCCAAGGATAAATTTGCATCAATGATTTGGTAATTGCAGCAAGAGATTGAATTACATTTACTAGTTTTACAAAAAAAAAATTGCCGAAACTAGTTGGGAAATTATTTAGGCATTCATGATCAATCATTCGCCAGTTCCTGTGTTTGTTTCCCAAGCTGAAGCCTTCAAAACTAGCCACGCTGATTGGCGATTAATTATTCTACATCTTAACTAACACAAAGGTTGTGAGACCTTGTCCAGAATTTGTAATATCCTTCACATCGATCTTGAACGAATTCATGTGATTATTAATTATGTTTATTGTGGTCTTGTTGAGGGGTATTCAATTATGGAGTTGACAGTTGCACAATTAGACAATGTATCATGTACGTAGGGATTCACGAATTTATGCTCCAAAAATATTAATAATATCCCTACTTCCATGGAAATAGATCGCATCTGAAGACTTCACCATTAAACCACTTTTTGTTCCTAATTGGATGCCAAAGAGTCACTTCAGGCTTAGAAAATATAATACTTTTACATAAATACCGACAGAATGTAAGACGATATTTTATTAATGCTACAGCAATAGTACATTGAAAGGGATCCATAATATAATACTTTTACATACATATTAACAGAATATAAGACTATTTTATTAATGCTACAACAATAATAAATTGAAATGGATCCTAGGTATATTACTCATATATCTTTTTCAATGTGTTTATTTGCTAGTTGTAATTGCTATGTATAAAAAAAAAGAAAGAAAAAAAATTGGGTCTTTACACTTGTTTATGGAGATGATAGTTAGAACAAGCCTCATGTATATAAGAAACCAGAGTAATTCCAATCAACATATTTTGATTGCATAGCTATTTCTATGAGAGAGAGTTAAAAACATGAAATTCTCATGCAAATGCTTTTATAGGTCATATATATGACCAATAAATGTGTAAGGAGAAAATTACAGCACAAACATGTAAGTTCTATACAATTTCATAACAACATTGAAAACATTATTAATTAAGACATTCTTATGGTATTTTAAATCTTTAACTTGCACTTGTAAAGGTGAAAACTCTACTAGTTTAATTTCATCTCAATGTGTGATTTGGTATACTAAAATAATATTTCAAGAGACACTTCAAACCCATAATATATCATTAAAATGACCATTGTCAAGTTAAATTGTTTTAGACCCTAAAACATAAGAAGATATACCTTTTCCAACACATATTTAATTGGTGATAAATTTATTAAGAAAAAAAAAATGGTGTATAGTTATCGTTATAATGATATGTAGAATCAAAATGCCACCCAAAGAAGCACTAAATGTTGCATCGAAGGAAAAATACATGGAGGAAAGAACACATCCATTAGAAAAAGTGGTAGATGTAAAATATAGAATGATGTTATTCTTCTTTACTGTTGATTATAAATCCTAACATCTCATCTCGGGAAAAAAAAACATGTATTTTTCTCAATCTTTTTCTTTTTAATTCTGATTGTGTCCATGGAGAAGTTGAAGCTAGTTGAGCGGCTTTAGAACCTTTATTTTCCTTATTGTATTGGTAATGTTATTTTCCTTATTGTATTGATAATGTTATTTCTATGGATTATCATATTTATCTTTTATTGTGCCACTTATTTGTTATATGTACCAGAGCACTTATTTGTTATATGTACTTTTAATGATGATCATTGAATGATTTTTGAATAAAAATGATCGAAGATAGAGTTGATTGTAAACATCTGTTAGAGCTTATTTGATGGAATGAAAATTGTTACAAAAATACAATAACATCATTAACTATAGAAATAACCAGATATATAAATTGATCATCCACCTTTTATAGATTGTGGTCTTCAAGTAAAAGTATGAGTGTTTTGAACTAACGTAGATCAGTTTCAATGCCATTAAAATATTTCAGGTTTTGAAAGATAAATTTTTGAATCTTGTGGGCTCAAATATCATAATACAATTTCTATATTTCCCTTATGGTGCCTTCTCCTTGTTCATAAGATCTTATCATGTTCACTGATAAAGCAAGGTTTCAAAATTTTGCAAAATAGAGTTAATATTTTATAGTTATTCTATGAAAAGAAGTGAGGTCATTATGAAGATTATAGTTATTGGGTGATAAAAATGAGGTATTTGGTAAAAATAGGAAATATTTAATACAAGAAAAATATATATTTTATTTATTAGAAGAGTATATTTTGAAGGTTTTTATACTTATTTATAAATATTCAGTGAGAAATTAAAAGCACATGCTAGTTCATTTGGATTTGCATCCAAGGACGCATTATGGATGAAAGGGGATACACAGGTAATGGTTAGAATGTCAAAAGTTTTGTGAGATATAATATTCCTAATTTTCCTTCCCTCTTAGCCTAAGTGAAAGCGAGTGCATGACATTGATTCAAATAAATATAGTGAGATATAATGAGTAAGCAAGTGTTGATGGACTTCAGCTGACTGCGGAAGCTGATGCCTTGCTCTATCAAACAACTACAGTGGTTCCTCAAACAGAACATAGTATTTAAATTGACTCTCACTCTTGAATGATCATTTTATTGCTAGCAATAAGGAGATAGATGCTCTAGAATCTCCACTTTTCATTAGCATGAAGAGTCAAATAAATTGAGAAGCTTTGAACTCAAATTTCTATATGAAGATGATTTAAAATGTTGACATCAAGTGAAGAATAAAATAACGGCTCAGGCATTGATTATTTGGTTAAAAAGAATCAAGAATACAAGTCAATAATTGAAAAGCTACAAGATTAACAAACAAACAAAAAAAACAGAGCATTTGGAGTTGCATTGAAGGAATTGTTTGACTTGAGAGACGATAATGGAGCACCGAGTAGAATCCATTTTGAGAAATTGAGGGAGAAAAATATCAACTTATGACTACCATAAAGCATTTAAAGATCAAGATCAATGATATTTAACTTTTAATGTGAAGAAAGGTTGACAAAGATATATGACAGATGCAAGTGAAAAACAAGGAAAGATAGTTAGATTATTATGTCTTAGATGAAATGTTGTCATAAAATATGGATTTCATTCATGGTATATTACTGATTGTTGAAGAGGGGCATGATCTACTTGTTAGCATGGAATTGATTGGTAGATTGCATCACTTAGTTATAAATCAAAACAATCAGAGTAGAAGTGTGATGAAGTTGCAGGACCTCATTGAATTGTGGTTGCTTCCTGTTAGTTTCCACCAAGAAGTGCTCTTGGAAGATCATGATCAACTCATGTCAGTTTTGCATTTTGTTGCAAATATTAAGACACTTGGGGG
>APFE030041533.1:0-15534 GCA_000404065.3 Pinus taeda
CCGACTTGTTATGTAGCGCAATTTCTATGGCCTTCCAGGTTGAAAAGATCCGAATCTGCGATATGCATAAAGGGCAGATATATAATGGTTGAGATCCGGGCATTTGGAGGAGTGGGGTGATAATGTTTCGCATGTATTAATATATGTGAGGGGATAATGTATGTATTAATATATGTATTAATCAACGTCACAGTGATTAAAGCATTCGGTGATGGCTTCCGGTGGGCGATAAAAGCGCTGAGATGATTAAAGGGTGGCGATTCTAAAGAAAGTCTATTGTGTGTTTTTTAGGTTTCATGCCTTATGCGCCTCCGATAGAGGCTTTGTGTGTTGAGATTTTGATAAGTAAAGGGGTTTTGGGCTTATACCCAGACCACTTTTCATCAAGTGGTATCAGAGCAGGGAAAGTTTCCTGCGGAGAGAAGGGTTCCGGAGCAGCGGAAGTTGGTATTAGAGCTGGAATAACTTTGTTTGATGATTCAAGTTTTTTTTTAAGTTAAATTAACTACATGCGGTGGATGAATGAATGCAAGAAGGTTTGTTGAAATGAAATGTATTTTTGAATGTGTGATGAATGATGAAGATAAGAATTTAAATCTGATATGCAGCATACACAATTGCAAGTGAACAGGATGGCAGACAAGATCCTGCAAGATCTTAAAGGTGAGATGATTTTTTTGACTTGAAATTTATGAATTGAAGTTTATGGTTGCAGAGGAGTGGCATTGAACCTGAAGAATCCAATAAGGAATTGGATAGAGACGACAACTGAAGTGTTCTCAGGAGAGAGTGGGAGATTGCAGAGGCCTAGAAGGAGCAAAGGTGTTGCTCAGGAAGAGGTTCGAGACGGAGGACCCGTGCTTACCAAAAGACTAAGTGAGGAGAGCTTAGTGAGGTAAGATTGCAGCCAGGAGGACTAGCTATTGGAGAGGCTTGTTGCAAAGGAGCTCATGAAGAAAGAAGAGAAGAAGATGACTACTAATAGTCATAGCAGAGGTTCAGGAAAAAGCCACAGTAGAGGACATAAGAAAGAGGATGCCAAGATAAATGGCAAGAAGATGAGTCAAGAGGAAGTTGAAATGGAACAAGGAGAATTTCTGAAAGATAGCGAAGATGAAGACCTGAAGATTGAAACTTCAAGTAAGACAAAAGGGTCACATGGTTTTAAATCTGATAATTTGTGTATGTTTGCAGGTGAAAGACAATTGGTTGATATTGTCATGAAGAAGGAATCTAATCCGAATGTTGATGCAGAGAAAGAAGGACCAGCTGATGATTGGTCAAAAGTGGTTGAAGGTATAGAAATTCGTGTGAAGTTTCCAATATCTACTCCTAATGAAGTTGTTGAATTGTATAGAAAATTAGATCTTCAGAGAAGAGAACTGGAGAGACAGAGGACTTATGCACAGGTTAATTTGCTGAGGAAACAAGGCAGGGAAGTTTTTATGAAGGACAGTCAGGAAGCAGAAGATGGTAAGAAGGCGAGACTAGCTGACAGTCTCATGGTGAATACAAATCAGCATGATGAAATATTGCCAGAGAAAGCTGAGGAGAAAGCCAGCGAAAATTTTTTGAGTCCTGAAAAAGACTTGAAGCTGCAGAGAGAAAAGTTGGTGACTGAATCAAAAAATAAGACCAGTGGGTCTTGTGATTTTAATGCTAACAATTTGATTGTGTTTACAGGTGATGAGCCAAAGTATGTTGCAGAGGGACAGGAAGCTTGGGAGGTAGCAACATCTATGGCGGCAACATCTATGGTAGCAGCTGAATTAACGGAAATTGGGAACAACAATAGTAAGCTGGACATAGAAATTGAAGAAATATGGCAGCTGATGATGCAGCAATCTAAATGGAGGAAAATAGAAATAGCAGCAAGCAAGATCGATCAGAACTTGAACCTGACTGACAGGAAGAAGAAAATGGAGGAAAAGACAACATAAATGCAGCGGGACCAAAGGAATAAAGCATTTGGACGGTTGCAGAACAAAGTATGGGATCCAGGAAGATCAAGACCACAAACCACATGATCAGGAGATCATGAAATTTTTCTACCTTGGGAGTCTGATGCGGGAGCATTCAGCCCAAGAGCAATTATTGTAAATAATAGTCGTAGGGGGTCAAGGATTCTAGAATTATTTTCCTAAGTTACAAGTCAGTGTGATTAATTAGATGTTTCCATAGTAAATAAATAAGAAAATAGGAAATAGGGAGTGCTTTAGGCGTAAAAGCAATAAGGGATAAGGAATATTTTCTATTTTAGAACAAGAAAAAGATGGGAAAAGCCTCAAAATGCTTTTGTTAGGTGGATACATTGCATGTAGAAGCTTTTATGTTTCAATCATTATGTAAAGCATATCCATTATTATACATAAATAAGAAGGCAGCTAAGCTCTCAGTAGAGAGGGAGGAGCGTGCTAGAAGTATCATTATGAAAATCTTCTCCGGCGTTTTTAGCTCAATGATTTTCGGATAATATGATTGTATAATCCATTTTCCTGTGTATTGACAGCGTGGAAGCATTTTACTGGTCTCACGTTGATCATTGGAGTCCATTCCCTTTCGATTATGTATCACTGGCTTTAATCATAGCTATTTAGTTCTGCGCACATGTCTGTTTGGTTCATTTGTTACCATATGGCGCTCCGAGAGCGCCTTGCTTTAAAAAAACAAAAAACCTCTGCCACAATTGTATTTGCTTAAGCATATGAGGATTGTATGAAAAGTGATAGAATTATTGATATTATATAGAGTGATCAGGCTCGGCACCGGGAGCTGTTTGGAGGAATCGAACATTTGGGATGAACGTTGCCGCTTCAACTTCTCTTACGGTTCACATGAGTATCACCAGCGATTACCAATCTCAAGACAGCGATGTGTAATACGCAGATAATGTGTGCTATCTGTTATGCTTGATAACAAGGGGCCTAAGACTCGAACTGGAATTTTGAAGGATGCAAAAGCAATCCAACTCAATAATGAGCTAAAAGTTCTGAACCGACTTGTTATGTAGCGCAATTTCTACGGCCTTCCAGGTCGAAAAGATCTGAATCTGCAATATGCATAAAGGGCGGATATATAATGGTTGAGATCCGGGCGTTTGGAGGAGTGGGGTGATAATGTTTCACATGTATTAATATGTGTGAGGTGATAATGTATGTATTAATATATGTATTAATCAACGCCACAGTGATTAAAGCATTCGGTGATGGCTTCCGGTGGGCGATAAAAGCGCTGAGCTGATTAAAGGGTGGCGACTCTAAAGAAAGTCTATTGTGTTTTTTTTAGGTTTCATGCCTTATGCACCTCCGATAGAGGCTTTGTGTGTTGAGATTTTTATAAGTAAAGGTGTTTTGGGCTTATACCCATACCACTTTTCATCAGTAGGCGTCGTCTCGGCCTGTTTTGTAAAATGATCAACGGCACCGATGATCTGTCCATGCCCCTCGGCCGAGCGAGGGTTACAAGCAAGAGGATCAATGCCCCCTTGTGCAGAGGGGCCGAAGGTAGCGACAGTGTGCAATGGGGAACTGGAACGAGTAGAAACCAAACCAAGCGAAGCAAGGTTCAGAGGTGGGAGTGAAAAGACACCCATGAGGGTAGGGTCTTTGAAGAGCTCAGCTCCCACGCTCTCTAAGGGAATGGAGGTATGCTCCACAAAAGGCACATTGCCTTCGGAAGAAGAAGCGAAGAAGGCAAGCTGGTCTACCGTGACAATTTTCCCCTGATGAGGGAAAAGAATGACACGAAAGAGGGATGAAGCCACGGTACGCATGGCATATGTCCAGCTCTGGCCCAAAAGGAGGCTGTAAGTAAGATTTGCATCAACGACCTCAACTACCACTTCAACGGTCTTCCCTTCCAAAGTAATTGGCAATCGTTGAAGGATACCGTAGGGGCGAGATTCTCTCCCATCAAAGGCTTCCAGTGTCGTGGGAGACTAACTCAAAGTCGGAGACCCGATCGCTTTCCAACAAGCAACAGACATAATGCAAGTTGACGCGCCTTCATCAATAACTGTACGATGAATCGTTTTCGAATTGATGATGACTTGAATGAGGAAGGAAATCTGATGAGGCAGTCTTGGGACATGGCTCTCGAGATCAAATGTGATCAAATCCGAGTCGGCCGGGTCGATGCCACCGATGGCCGATAGCCAGGACTTCCTCTGGGGGGGCAGCTTCAGAGAACTTTTAAAGCGGACATAGCTGACGAAGCCTGAGCTAAGTCCTCAACGATGCTATAGTGCTGGGCAGCACGAGCATTTGTGTTGTAAGATGATCTCCGGAGTACACCTTTAGGAGGGGGTCGGATGGGCGTCTCAGTGCTAGGTCTCTCGATGTGGAGCGGACCAGAACTGGACGGAGGAGCGCTTGAGGGGACCTCAGGCTCCTTCCCGGCGGATGATGGATATTCCTTTGCTCGAGTCATTATATGAACGGGAATGGTTCTATCCATGAACACCTGGGAACCAAAGGGATAAGAAGACGAGGATGGATCAGCCACTATTTGGGTTTGCTGTGAGGGGAAAGGTTCTTTCAGAACCACAGGAATCCCAGGAGCACCTTTCAATAAACGACTAACTTCGGACCGCCTTGGGCAGTCTTTGGTATAGTGATCCTCGTCACAGATAAGACAAGGACACTTTGGTTTACGTTTGGCTCCCTCCTCGGGTGGAGATTTGGAGGAGTCCTGTTTACGTTGCTCAGATTTGTTCTTCGCTTTCCCCTTTTTCTTTCCTTTCGAGGCTTTATCCGCCATGGTGGACTGGATGGCGTTGACCTCAGAAGTACTTCCGGAATTAGACACACTCTGAGAAGTTTTTTCATTTGAAGCATTCGATTTTTGCTTCCCAGCGTTCGAGGATGATTTCTTCGACGACGGATTTACAGAGCCAATGACATCGTCAAAAGATGGCTTTGGCAGAGCTTTGGACGTACCGTGTCTCGGGGCATCAGGCAAATACTCATATAAGGTACCTGACTAAGAATAAACTAAGTCAAGGTACTGAGCACACGTGATAGCTTGCTCTTCAGTTACACAAGCTCCCATAGCAATGTCCCGTGCGATTTTAGGGACAAAGGAGGTCGTGAACCAATCGGTTAGGAGTTGATCAGGAATCCAGAACTTGATCAACCGACGATGCCGTCTCCATTCATGTATATGATCGGAGATGTGCGTGGCTGTGTCCTATTTGAGAGACGTAAGGAGATGCGTTCCCGTCTCATATGGAATGGGTAACTGAAAAAGAGTTAGGAATGTCATTGCCAATGAATTGAAATCTTGAAAGGACGCACGAGTCAACTCAATGTACCACTTAGCCGCCGAGCCGGTGAGAGTCCTTTGGAAAAGGCGGAGCCGGATTGAATCGTCAAGCCATGAATTTGACGAACACCAAAGGTGGTAAGTCATAACATGGGCTTGAGGATCTTCTCCACCTTTGCCGTCAAATTTGGGACAATTGTCGGGTATCTTGGTTGGAACCGGTGGCCAGAATGGATTATGCAAGATAGGATCATTAGTTAATTTAGATACATCTGGCAGTTCCAACGTTGCTAAGAATGGTAGCTGAGGATTGAAGGACATCTGCAGTTGTGGATACGAGGTAGTACCAGAGTTCCAACCAGCTGCTGGTTGCCCCCATTGATTTTGTCCGGACGGACCAGGCCCATAAGGGTTCTGTCCGTAGGGACTCTGTCCATAGGGGTTATAGCCATAACCGGACGGTTGACCCTGGATCTGCCCCCTAGCACCCCATTGATTACCAACCTGAACTGCAGGAACAACATACTGTTGCTGGTAATTTTGATAAGGAGCGAACTGCATCTGTTGATAATTTTGATACAGGGCAAACTGAGCTTGCCCCTGGGGTTGCTGGTAACCATACGGTTGTTGGGCTCCATACTGAGCCTGGGGACCAGGATGCGCTTGGTAAGAAGGTTGGGATTGAAACCCACCTTGCATCTGGAGACCAGTTTGAGTCTGGGGCTGAAAACCGGGTTGAGCTTTAGAAGCAACCACCATCTGCATGCTCGGTTGAGCAGGCCCAGAAAGATGTCCTTGAGAAGATTGAGTTTGGGCCACCTGGCCGGAAGGTTGCCCTGGTTGAGTTTGGGATGGACCCACTTGCCCAGAAGGTTGAGTTTGCTGGGTGTTAGGTTGTCCTTGTACAACCGAGGGTTGTCCTTGCGGACCAGATGGCTGAGCGACTGAACGGTTGGTTGACCTTGGCTAGAAACAATTTATGGGAGAAAAACAATTAGCAAAATAAAACAAAACAACTAAGGATTATTTTTTTAGAATTCTGCATCGAAAGCTTTAATTAAAACTATTGTGAATAACCTTTAAATGATTTATTTAATATAAATTTAATAAATTTTAAATATAAAGATTATTTTTTAGAATTCTACATTGGAAGCTTTAATCAAAACTATTACGGATAATATTTAAATAATTAATTTGATATAAAATTATTTAATAAATTTTCAATATAAACTATTCATTTAAAAATTTTAATTAATTTAAATTTCTGTGATGTAATTTAAACAAAGAGGCCCTATCATATTCCTTCCGAGAGACGCTGCATCAAATAATCTTGAAAATTCAAACTAAAGTTACTTTTCTCTTATTATATTCCATACACGACTAAAGTTTACAGGTTAAATAATTTATTTAAAAAAAAAAAAAACAAAAGTGAGGATGTATTTATGAAATTTGTTTAGAAACGAAGAACGGCAAATAAAAAAAATTGGAGAAATAAATAGAATGGAAAAATAAAATATATTTTTTAAATAATATAAAAATGCAACGCATTATTAGTGGAGAATTGGATTTAAATATATAAAATAATAATTATTTTATTAAATTTTTCAAAATAAGTTCATTCATATTTATTTATTTTTGGTTAATTTTAAATTTATCTAATTATATTGTAAAATAAATTTTAATAGTAAATAAATTTTTTTAATAAATATATTTACCCAATAAACATATTTATTTTGAAATAGGGATTTCAGAATTTTAATTTAATTATCAATAATTATTTAGTGGATGGGAGAGTTTTAACCTTCACAAAATTTTCTAAGACATTTTTAGTTGTATACACAAATCAAAAGTTAAAATTTTTCTTCAAATTAGTTATGCCATTTTGCTCTTTTAATTAAATTGATTAATTACAACAAAATGTCATATGAATTGGGTTATGGTTTTTTGGGCATGTGGTATTGATAAAGCATGGTATTGGCCAGTGGTATTGTAAGAAATGTTATTTTATAGTGGTGCTGGTGCATTTAACCTAGGGTTGAATGTTTACTAAAGGAGTTAGTTTCCCAAGTAAATATTTAATTATTTAATGTATTTTCCTATGGTTTTAAGAGAATTGTGTGAGAATGAGAATATTTGTAAATAGAATAAGAATGGAGAGTATTTTGGAAGACTTGAGAGAATTGTGGGTTAGTTGGATATTATCTAGGGATAAGGGATTAAGTGAGATATTTATGGATCATGAAAGATATTGTGGGAGTTAGTTTAGGATCTAGAACCTTTTTTGGGTTCATGTCCACTTGTATAAATCTAGGTGAGCCCATTAGGCATGTAAATGTGTGTAAATGAGTTAGAGAGAATAATGTGAGAACAATAGTTCCCCTGTTTTATTTAGGAATTAATTGTTTGTGAGTTTTTATGTGCATTTGATATTGTGTGAATTTCAATTTAATTTATATAGTGTGTTAAGAATTAAGTGCAGACCCTATGGTTTGTGTGTCATATAAATCAAGCATATCCATAATAAAGTGGAAACTAAATCTCCATGGTTATATATATATAAATGATATATATTATAAACTCCACAATTTATATATATATATAATATATATATATATATATATATATATATATAAAAGCTTTACTTTAAAATATTAATATTTGAAATGTTAAATAAGATATACATTCATTTTAGAAAAAAATATAACCTTCACAAAAACCATTTGAAATACATTTATAATTAAATTTAAAATTAATTATTTATTACTAAATTATAATTAAAAAAACATTTACACTAGTAGAAAATTATTTCCTAAAATTTAAATAAAAGATATAAAAAAAATATTGCAAAATATAGATATAAGAGTTAAAATAATGAGAATATATATATATATATGAAAATTTAAAAAAATTATATATACAAAATTGGCAATAATTTATAGAACATTTTATACAACAACCTTATAAAATAATAATTAATCGCATGTTAAAATAAATTCATGTTGCCAATAATAACCAAACGCTGGTGAGGGTGAGACACACATAATTAAATGTTAAAATCAATTCATCTTGCCAACAAGAACCAACGGGGTGAGGTATAATATGTATGATGGATTTTTACTGAGGTGTAAATAAATGTTTACATATATCTTGTGGACTTTTACTGAGGCGTCAGTAAATGTTTACCCTCCTCAACACTCTCCCAACGGATAGAGTGAGGACCACAACATCATTATATTAGCGGATAGAGTGAGGTCCACAACATCATTAACTTAGCGGAGGACCACAGCATCATTATATATATTAAATGTATATATGCTTAATTTATATATTAATTCTTTTTATAATTAATAATAATAATTTAAAGTTAACTTATAATTTAGTTAACTTGTATGTTTATTTTGTTTTCTGCCTATTTTTTTTAACAATGTGAAATGTATTATGGAATAAGGGTTTTTAAGCATTTACCAACTATTTAATTTATATAGCTGAATTGGTTCATTGTAATCATAAGATTGATTATCACAATATTTGAACAATAGCTACGAAGGTATTGTTTAAAATAACTAGTTAACAAGATTGGTGTCCTTGAAACTAAATGAAATGAATTAGATTTCAATAAATCTATCTTCTTGTGATATATATAAATAATAATAATAGTATCTTTGAGGGAGAGAATTTTTGTATTCAATTATCTTATATAAAAGGGCCACACAATTTTTATTTATAATATAGTTAACAACATATCTTATAAATAACTTCTCTAAAATTGTCATTAACTCTTAATTATTGTTTAAATTTGTCATTAACTCTTATTATTGTTTAAATAATCAATATTTATTATTTATGATACATACATTTAAAATATATTTATCAGCAAATTATAAAATTTTAAAAATTATATATATATTATATATATATATATAATTATTTTTTATTTTTATAAATTAATAATATTATATTATTTTTTAATGATTTAATTTTTTAAATAGTAAATTATAGGAAAGCAAATATTAACAAATATACAACTTCTTATTATTATAATATCACATCTTCTTTGCCCGATCGGATGCTTCTCTTCTATTCGAGATGCAATCTTGGTTTCATCGAGACGTCATGTATTTAAATTTTAAATAACCACATATATTTTGTAGATAAAATTACATTAACACCATTAATAATATCCAATTTAATCATAGTATTAACATTTGTACTTTACATAATCATCTTTTCCATTTGAATGAGTTAGAATGATTTATTATTTTATGATAATTATAAAATTTATATTTACTTATTATTTTGTTTTGTTAAATAATGTGAGCTTTAAGATAATTGGATATTTAAGCCACTAAAATCACTAGTAAATTTTTCTGGTCTAAGCCATAATTTTAACAAAACACATTGTCACTATTTACTCTACAGAAAATAAACAAAAATTCATATGTATTTTACTAAAATTATTTTTAAATTTTGCATTACTATAATATTTTTAATTTAAAAACTTTCTTATTAATAAAGAGAAACTTTAAATAATATATTTAAATTTAAAACTTTCTTATTAATAAATGGAAATGTTAAATAATATATTTAAATTTAAAAACTTGAAACTTTAAATCTATTTATGCATGGAAACCTTAAATCGACCTATGCATTTCTTAGAGGATATCACCATATAACTTATTAATGTCTACCGCTAGATAATATACTTAAATTCAATCATAGACATATACAACCCGGCATATTAATATTTCAATAACACAATAAATATTGGTTGCCTTATTAGTCCCTACCTGGGACTATTAGCGTTCGATCCGGCGTTGACCGGGGTATTAATCTTGTGTTTGACCGAGAGTATTGATGTGCATCACGATTTTAACCTAAGTTTTTATATTAACAAATAATATAAAAGTTATTATCTAATTTTTGATTCGGCAACAAAGTTGAGGGTCTTATTGCCGGCTTCGCAGGGTTCAAGACATTCCGAAGTGAACATTTTAAGCACAGGGTAGTTTATCCTAAGTTTTTGATGTGTTCTGAGTGTCCTACATGCAGGACAGATGTGTGCATATGGTTCAACTGGGCCAAATGTTTGGAGATCGCCGCTGCACCCGCATAAAAATATATATGCCCCGCGTTCATGTAACGAACCCTAGGTCCTATGCTTTCAGTTTGTCCCTGCAGCCATTTCGAGTTGATCTGAAACTGGCCACGGACAAACCTTTTCGCTTGGAAGGAGGTTTTACTATTCATATCGCTTGCCAGTATTTTCATTCTCTCCGAGTTTACTTCCTGTCTGTAGAGTGGGATTTGGATTCTGCTGCAAATTCAATCCATCCTGATATCAGGTACGCTAAGAGAACCCACAAAAAATTCGCTTTTGAGTCCTATGGAATGTTTGGGGGTTTTGAGAATGAGGATTTTTATATAAATGGAGGGTTGTCTTCAATCATAGATCCCGAAAAACACTGGCTTGAGTGCTTTACCGAGTACCAGGACTTGAAATCTCAGGACCCTTTTGCGTTTTTAGCCTCGGCACCCCCTGATTGCCTGTTTGGGCAATTCTGTCATAAGAAGTATTTGCAGGTTGTGCATCCCAAGATGGAGGAATCCTTTTTTGGGAATCTGGACCAAAGGGACCATGTTGTCAAAGGCATACATCCGAAAACGGCCTTCTATGAAGCCTTCTTGAAGCTTGCCAAGGCAATCTGGCTTGTGCACAGATTGGCATTTTCCTTTGACCCTGTTGTCAGTATATTTCAGGTTAGTAGGGGGACTGATTTTTCAGTGGTGTATATGGAGAGTGTTGTACATGGAGTGTTGTCTGGTTACGATGCTTTGGATGGGAGGGCTAAGGTGGGTTTTACTGTTATGCCGGGTTTCCGTGTCAGCAAGGCCGTGATCCAGTGCCAAGTTTATCTCACAGGCATGAAAGGCAGGGATTAGTTGGAAGGATTGGAAGGACTCTGTCAATCGCATGAATTAGCCTTGTTATCTAAACCCATTTGTTTGAATTTAGGTCAAAACAGAGGCTGATTTGCACACAGACCAGAATGCATAGAGAAGCCAGTTAGGTATTCGTTGTAGTTTTTGAGAATTTCTCATAAACTGCCCATGTAGAAAGCCTTAATATTTCAGAACATTATCTGGAAGTAAAGCCAACCTCATAATGAATGCTAATATATTTTACGCAACAGAGTTCCTGTGGTTTTGTTCATGATCTAGTTTTCGGCATGTATAATGTTAATGTGAGAGGGCTCTGAGCGTAGCATAGATTCAAATTTGACAGTCGGGCCCAGTCATCAATGCGCACAGCTTCTTTGAATATGTCGGACAGTTCCGGACAATGTTTAGCTTCAAAAGTTGCCAAGGCAACAGTTACAGTATATGAAGCTGTGCAGAATGTGTTCAAATTGTGTCCGTGACTTGAGGGGTAGAAATGAGCACTGATCTTGTTGGGTCAGAAAAAATAATCTGCGATGGCTATTGACATCAGCCCGTTTTATCTATGTTAGGAGGCCACCCTTGGTGGAAATGTATCGTTTAAAATAATTATATTATGTGCAGAAGGCAGTAATTCATGACTCTCAAGATGGTGCTACAGTGAGTCTTCTGCCTGTAAAGTTGAGGGCTTTCAATATTGTTTGAGATGGATACTTATGCAGAGGAAGCTGATTTTTTTTTCAAAAGTACTTTTCTGGTATTTTGAGCTAACAAAGCTCAGGGCTTAAACATAACCCTATGCTTATTAGGCACTCACTTTCTCGCCATGGCTTCGGAGGTCCACAGCTGATCGGATTGTATACTTTTTATCAAAATTCTCAGCTGCACACTAACTCATGGGTTGTACACCTTTGTTTCACCTAAAAAGTGAGGGGATCACCAAGATTGCATCATCCAAACGAATGCAGCATGATCAAGTCCCTACTTCAATTAGTGTTCTCAGGAATGGTTTACTTATGTGCGTACTCAGTACTTATATTTATTTTTTATTTTTTTTAGTTTTGATGTAGCTACTTGAAATTTGAAAATACAAGTGCAAGGGATGTCTTGGGTTATTGCGTGTTTTTTAATACAAATCATACAGTAGATTGCTTATACCGATGACTGAACAGATTTGAATTGAAAAGTGAGCAGCAGATTAAGTGCACATAAGGTCTATCTTACTCTGATACTGCACACAATTTTCCGCAGTTTATCGATTATCCTAATGCCATTTGTAAAATTGCAAGGTTCATTTATGACTGCCATTTTTGTAAAACGAATCCATATCATTTAGCAATTTGGTTCAAGATCAGATAGTTTGTCTGCTTTGTCAGGTAAGCTTTACAGTTTGCATGTGGATGAAATAAAAGTCCACAAACTGTTTAACAAGATAATGTAATGGGACAGGATGATCCCATTATCATGCTAGAAAATTCTGACTGAATATTCATAAATGTATTTGGCTCCTCTGCAGTTTTGGTACATCTTTGATATCGCATTTTAAATAATTCATTTGTGCATTTGTTTGGGACCATAGTGTGAACATAATCATTATGGACACATCTGAGCAATGGCATAATGTTTATGACTACATATTAACAGTGGTAGGTGGGGCAGAGTTTACTTCTGCATCTTTTAGTTGTTTTGCTGTTCATACAAGGTGCCTTAGGGATGAAAACCCAAGAAACTTTTGCCCTACTTGCTTACTGTTGATTTTAATGGTAAGTCATGGGAGTACTGACAATTTATTTTGAAGTTCAATTCTACCATGTTACAGCAGACTTGTCATCGGTTCACTGTCTCGTCTCGTGTGACTGGAATGAATACATTTCTATACATGCCTGCTTATCTGACTATGCATGTCCACAGTGTTTTCTAGTGTACATTTATCAGACAGTTTTACTCTGGTTTTTTTTCCAGGTTCCAGCGGATGACACTCTCTCTCGTTCGAGGTAATTCATGATCACGACACCTTTTTTATTAATTCTTTCCATGACCGGTTTACTGGTATCTTATTAGGTTTAATTCATGGATTGAAATCCTTCTCGTAGGTTGCGCTCTGCAGAAGGTGTACTCTTCAATACCCAGTTCCAGATAACCAAAACCCTTGCCGTAGGTATGATGAATGCACAACATTCTAACCATTTGGCATATTTCAAGTTTCTGTCTGGCATGCTTGTTTTGAGAATTTTCATTAGAATATTTACGCGTTTCCCTATGAGAAAGACTTTACCAGCTACCAGTGTGGATAGTTTTGCACTGTTCGATTGATTTGTTAGACGATAGAAAGGTTTTAGGTCATAGATCTCACCACTTAAAGCAGGTTTTAGCTCATAGATCTCACCACTTAGAGCTAGTAATTGTTTCCTTGATTTGCGTTGTTGAAGGAGAGCCCGAAAAAAGTGGTTCAATGCATCATACCGCTTTCTTGATTTACACAGCTTGTCCGAAAGACAAAAATAAATGGTTAAATGAATTGTAGCTAAAATTACACCAACAACCAATTTATACAAACCGGTTTGGAGTTGATACGCCTTTTGGTACGAGAATCCAGTGATCTGAAAAGTTTTGATGAAACGGGTGATGTACCGGAATTCACTCCATGGTTAATCTGTCCCGTTTTTTTTGTTTGTCATTTTAAGCGCAATAGGGTTTATTGGTTGTTTTGAGCATAATATCGAAGTAATCTGGGGTGGCCTTTTCAATTGTTCCGTGGTCGTCTCTGTTGGAATTTTAAACATAACCTCAGCCATTTTTTTAAGCAGAATTCTTTATATTCGCCCAAAAAATCTTCGTTATTATTTTTTCTTTAAATATTTAGTTCTTTAAAAGTTTTGTGCGCGCATACAAGTTACAATGCAACAACTAAATATTGCACGCTGTCACGGGCGAGTCTGACAATGAATAATAATATTAGAAATCACTTTATTGTGTTGTTCTATTAGTTGTCTCGAGTATAATTTAAGCATTTTCTAGAGTTGAATGATAGCTTTACAATGAAAAATAATACTAGAAATCACTTTATTGTGTTGTTTTATTAGTTGTTTCTAGTATATATTAGTTGTTTCTAGTATAATTTAAGCATTTTCCAGAGTTGAATGATAGTTTTATAATGAAAAATAATATGGGAAATCACTTTATTGTGTTGTTCTATGAGTTGTCTCCAGTATAATTTAAGCATTTTCCAGAGTTGAATGATAGCCTGCAGAGTTACAACGGTTTGACTATTTTTACTTTCACTGGAGTTGAAAAATTGGAGAAGATGAATTTCTTGGGGTTTTCTATATTTTAAGTCTAAAAATCCATCAAAATTGGGATGTGCTAAGTTCTGAATTTAGAGGTAAGAAGTTTGTAATTTAAACTTTCCTTAGCCCAGGAAAAAACTATTGAATTTAGAAGGTTGAAATCTTTCTCTTTTAAGCTTCAATTCAAAGATACTTATCCAGAAACTAGACAGAGTTTTCTAAATTCAAAGTTCAACCTTAAATTCAAAGTTCAACCTTAATACTACTTTATAATAAAGACAAAAAATTATTTACTTAAAATTCAGATATCTACTAGAATTTCAGTGTTCTAACTCAAGTTTTTAAATAATCAATAATATTTTTTTCCAGTTTTTTTATAAATTTTGTCATATAAATTTTATTCAATTCTCTGTTTTAGATATGTAAAATAAAATGAAATAATATAGACCTGTTTTTTTTAAATAGCTAATTTATTAACATTCCTTAATAGAAAAAATAATTTCTTGTTTTTATATAACAAGTGAAAAATACAGTGAAAAATAATACATTTATTTTGTAGCGTAGCACAAAGCTTAAGATTCAGTAAAAATAAATGTTTCAGATAAAAAATCAAAATACTATACACAAGAAGGAATATTAAAAAAAAGCTTTCCATGGAAGCTTGAAACAAAAATAAGGTAATTAGTGCGTGAGAAAGACAACAGTTGTAAAATTGCACAGATATATTATTTATGCATGAAAATCAAAGATGAAAATTATTGAATTCCAGATCTGGTTTATCCATGACAAATTGCCGTGTACGGCTAGGGTTGTTAAAAGATGAAATATTTTTGTGATTTATATGAATTACTAATTTTTCAATCATTTCTGTTAAATTCATAATAATATTTGCATCTACTATTCCAAGTGTTGCAATTCGCTGCAGACCCGGCAAGGACTACCGCCACGCAGTGGCTCCTTGTTTGTATAGAAGTAAGTTCTAAAAGTTAAGAATAATACTTGGTAACTGTTGTTATTGACATACAAACCAAATATCGATATCTGTCCT